>CAUYPK010151741.1:0-28493 GCA_963574355.1 Loris lydekkerianus
GGGCCTTGCTGAGTCATTGCTATGCGGAAGTAGCTCGATGGATCTACTTCTAGTCAGGCTCGGGAAGTTGCACTAGGTCTCAGGCACATGGCAGGGCCCAACATAGCTCCTCAGTTTTGGTATTTCCCAAAGCATGTAGCACAGGTCTGCTGGTCACAGGGTGGATATGCACCAATCGGTTCCTGCTCTAAACCCTTAAGCTGCAAGGATCTTGCCAGATATCACCAACTTATGGTAGGTAAATACGTGGGAAATAGCTGAAGTTTGCCTTCTGTTCCCTGCTCTTCCCTCACCTGGCTGGTACCTGGGAGAAAGGTGGGACTGACCCATCCCCATGGCAAGTTCATAAATACAAGGTGAATGTTTGATATTTTCCAAAAGTCTTTGAATTTTACAGGAATTCAGGGGATAAAGCACAAGTTCAATTGCAATGAAGACACGTCAGGATTTGTCCCAGTGTATGAGTGCAATTTTGAAAGCACTGGACCCTTCCAGAGGTCCCCAAGTCATGCTACTCACAGTGTTACACATTTCAATAATGCTGTCATATGGGTAAAGGTGGGTGGTGTCTGTAGTTATATGATTCCTCACCACCATTAAAGAAGGGCCATGCTGTGGACCAAATTATGGCCCTGCCCCAAATCAAGGAGGTAATGACAGGGAAATGAAGTCCTGTCCAATAGGACTGTGCCCTTATACAAGTAAGAAGGAGAAGGGAGAGAAAGAGCAAGAGAGAGGTCTGACTCTTTCTTTCTCCACCATATGAGGACCTGGGGACAAGGCAGGGCCGTCCGTAAGCTGGGAAGACAGCCCTCACCAGGAACTGAACTGGCTGGCACCTTGAGCTTGGACTTCCAGCCTCCCGAGAAATTTCTCTGATGTAAGACTTCCTGTGTGTGGTGTTCAGGTACAGCAGCCTGGATCTGACAGGTTAGTTCCACTCAGTCAGCACTGGAATGCCTACTGTCTGTTAGGCTTTGTGGAAGCAATAATGTGTGAGTCCCCATTTGAAGAACAATGAGACATTCTTCATGAAAGCAAAGAGCACCGATTTTACACATACGTGAGGTTTTCTGACACCTCAGTAACCCACTCCTTGTGGGGAGGAATTCTCTGAAAGTTGTTTATCCCCAAACTCCTAGAGAGAGCTGAAAGAGCTCAGGCTACTCAGATGTGTTGCCAAGGGGTGTTCAGGGACAAGTTGAGGTAACCCTGAATGAAAAAGTAAATAACTTTGGAGCAAATTCCCAGATCTCCAAAAATGAGCTTGCACAGAGAAGCTTTGTTTCAATTTACTTATATACACATATTCTTTAAAGATAAAGTCAATTCCCAGAACATGGTATAGTTTTATATTCACAAACAAATAAACAACTCAAAGGCCAAACCCAATAGTTTTTTTCTTTTTTTCCAAATTAACTGTGGTCAGTTTGAATGCCATTGAATGTCTGCTCATTTTTTAGTGTGAAATGTTAAGAACTGGCTGTTCTCATTAAAGCAGGCATCCTCAAACTTTTCAAACAGGGGGCCAATTCACTGTCCCTCAGACCGTTGGAGGGCCGGACTATAGTTAAAAAAAACAAACTATGAACAAATTCCTATGTACACAGCACATATCTTATTTTGAAGTAAAAAAAAAAAAACAAAATGGGAACAAATACAATTCACACCACTTCATGTGGCCCACGGGCCGCAGTTTGAGGACGCCTGCATTAAAGCATAAAATGCTAATTGGCTTTAAAAACCTTCAGAAGATATTATGTGAAAAATAAAGCTATTGGGAGGCGCCTTTGGCTCAAAGGAGTAGGGCGCTGGAGGTAGCAGGTTCAAACCCAGCCCCAGCCAAAAAACTGCAAAAAAAAGAAAAAGAAAAAAAGAAAGCTATTGCTAATGAACTCATTTCTATAAAAAACAAACAAACAAAAAAAACCCAGCATGGCTTAGAAAGTCATAACTAAATTAGCAGTTACTTCTAGGCAATAAAATTATGGGTAATTTTTTTTTTCATTTTGTTTTACTGTTTTTTAAATATCCTCCAAATGTGCATTTTTTATGAACCATAAAAAATATATTTTTTAAATCTTTCTGATCTTTCAAGCCCCCTTTGACAGCATCTGAACTGGACTTGCTGCACTTATCCTCAGAGTGTTGTGGGGTTTCCTGTGTAATTACACCTCCCTTGGTAGGACCCCAACCAGCAGGGGCTTGACACTGAGCTGTTTGTCCCATCCCTTTGTGGCTGTCAGGGACCAGCCACAGTACCCAAGGTCTCAGGCTGCCCCTCAAGTCTCCTCCACTGTCTCCAAGCCCCTGAGCCTGACCCATGTGCCCTGGGAGGGAGAGAACCCAAGGTCGGCATGTGTCCAAGGTGAGAAGGGCAGTGGGGCCTTTCTCCTGAAGAAGTGAGTGTTTGTATAGGAGCTCAGGTGCAGGAGCACGTTTGGGAGAAGGCTGCATATCTTGGGAGGATTAGATCTGAGTTGGGAGGGCTTTAGGTGCAGAGAAAGGACAGGCCAGAAAGGGGAAGGGCAAGCTCTTCGTAAACTGTAAGCTGGCAGCAACAGATTGCAGGGCGTCCAGGATGGAACAGACAGCTAGGAACCAGGGGTTTGGTGAGGCTCTGTACTTCCCTGGAACACCGCAAGGCCAGACACCTGCCCCTCTGGGGCTGGATCCGGCACTTAGTCCAGGGCCCTGCCTTGACCCCTCTCTGCAGCCTGCCTGGGCTTCCTAACACCACTGAGTCTCCTGAAGTCCTCAGACTAGGCCCTAAGTGGGGAACTAGTCACCCCTTTTGTGTGAGCTGCTTCCATACAGAGATATGCCTGTATCTCTTGGGGTTTGCCCGGTCACCTGCTGGGCTGGCTAGGGAACCTCCCTGACACACCACATACAGAAGAGCCACTCTGGTGGGTGGGTGCTGTGGGAACAGCTGCCAGCTCGCAGGGCCCAGTCTGGAAGCTCTGCTGTGGTCCACTCAGCCCTCAGGGCTTCCTGGCTTCGGAAGCCTGACCGGGTCACATGTGGGGCTCACCATGAGGCCTGAAGTGCTGCCCTGGCTGCCCACGTGTGGGAATTTCTTCCTTCTGAAGTCATTTGGTTTGGGGACTCTGAGTATCCAAGACATTTGCTTTCACTTTAGGAGTGTCCCTTTCCTGTTGGCGCAGTCCCCCTCCGTGCTGCCGCTGAGAGGGCTGTCTGAAGTGCACTCACTGATTGTTGACAGCTTTGTGGGTTTTTACAGTGTACACGCCTTTAGCAATCATCATTTGTAAAAGCACACAATTACTTTAAACACACACCAAGGAGAGACTTCATTACACTGAGCCTCTGAAAGAAGAGGCAATATAAAAAATATTTTAATGTACACATTAAAACAGGTTGTAATACATTTGGCCAATACTCAAGAGCATCCTATATGGAAAACAAATCTATATATTTCTTTAAGAGCTAAAATATCACTTACACACTCCAGACAAAACCTTAACATTTTACAACATGACTGGTTTCTGTCTAAACAGCTGATTAAATCGACTCCTTTCAACAAAAGGGTAAGTTGTAAGGTGAATTATTGCTGAATAGAGGCATACTGACACTTTGCTGATTGTTTTGACTTCTATCTACTCAATGACTAGGCTCCAAAGTCCTGATAGAGATAAAATGTGAGCCCAGATTTCAGATGATTCAGCCAAACGTCAACTTGAAAGAAAACACCTCACGTCTATAATGTTTAACAATAAATAGTAAAGATGATTAGTACTTTCTAAACTAATATATTACTACTTGTATCTGATCTTTCCACGCGTCTATGAAACAAAATTCCATTCATGTTACTACATTTAAATTTAAGCAATAATTATGTGCACCCGCAAATATTTGTTCTTAACACTCACATAAGATGTCTCAGTTAAATTATTCTTTCTTTTCTCGATAAAACAAAATGTATTTACAAAACTAACATTCACATTTAAAGCTAAAAAAAGTAAAACACTGTACTGTCTGAATTTAAATTTTATAGTAATTATAGTAATTCTAAAAGTCCTTGTTTCTCCCCTTTAAGAAAAATGGACATTTAAATATTTTAAACATTAAGTCTTCTTCTCAAATACTGACAGTGAGTAAAAGAATGAAGGATAGAAATAGATGAAAATGTATTTAAAATATCTTATTTCTTCAGTGCAATTTTGTTGTGTTTTATATTGTATTTTCCTTTGGGGAGAGAAATACAGTTTCCTTCCACTAAAGAAAAATTCACTCCAACTCAAAAGATTTGAACTTCATGTTCAAATTTGGTTTCAAATACATTGATTGAGCACCTGCTGTCTATAAAATAAGGTCTTTGTGTTTTCACCTATGTGATCTTTCTTTGCTGAAATTATTCTCTTGTGAGGATCAGCAAGGTGAATCCATGTTAAATAAGTAAAAGAAATTGTTTTTGTTTATGCTCATTATATGAAGGTAATCATACACCCCATTATATGAAGGTAATCAGTACCTAAGTGGTACTATCAAGACCCAGGGGGATTAACAAAAGAAACCTTTCTAATTCATCTTCCTCTAACAAATACTCTAAAAGAAATTAAATGCATAAAATGGAAAATATTGGGTAACCTATCCTATTCTGGATGGTACACAAACATATTTATGTTGAATTACAGTAGCTGAAAGGTTTAATTAGGAATTTTATCTTTTGAGAAAGAGAAGCGAAATCTTTCGAAATCACCAAGTCTTGCAAATGGGTTATTGAGCAGAATTTCTGCATGATGCTTAATGAACTCAGGCAACATGTAAATGCCATCTAGTGAGCAGCACTGGAATTGCAGCTGAATTGAAATCACTTTTTCTTTGGGTAAAAAGAAAAAAAAATTTTTTTTCCATGATGTCACATTTTTGAAACAATAATGGGAAATTATTTTTTTCCCAGGCAATGAGATATGTCTAGATTATGCAAACAAGCTGCGTGCAATATTTCCACAAGGATAGGATTTTGTTCCTTGACCTAGTTTAAGTGTCACTTGTGCTCTCCTTCTTCAAGCTAGAAAAGGCAGTCACTGGATTTTCTCACACTGACCTAGATTGTGCCTTACTTCAATGGATTCAGAGTTCATTGAGATATCACATATTGTGCCATGGTTTAATTGAATAAAATCAGGCACGCTGTCTACTCGTCACCACGTTCTTTCCTGAACAGGTCTTCCAGCACGTCGGCAGGGGTACCCCTACCAGCCCAGGGCCTCACTTCCCAGGGATATGGGACTACCTCCTAGTCAATTAAGCTCATATATTTTTACTTGACAGCCTCACGTTGCCTGAATAATACGTTAACAAAGCAAGGTAATCTGGGTCCCTAGTCAACTGTCCTGTGTAATGTGGAGTGTGTCTTGATTTTGCTAAGAATCACTAAAGAGAAAGAACTGCAACAAAAATAATTAAAATTCAACAAATAGTCACTGTGTGCTAGCGCAGTACCACCTGCTATTATGGGAATTATTATCTCCTTCCAGGTAGTCACTGAAAAATGGCAAGATAGTCACTTATTGTTCTTGAAAACATCGGTTGACTATTTCTATACTATTTCTATACAAGTTTAATGGTATGAAGCTGGAAAAACAAAAAATATCACAATCCATAGAAATAATTTGGGGATATATTTTGTAACATTCCCAGTTGTAAAAACTGGGTATTTAGCAGGAAATGTTTGACTAGGTCCAATAACAAAACTAGGTAAAAAAGAAAATAGCTTCAAAACGGATATATAAGAGTGACAGGAAAACATTGCTTAAAAAATTATAATCCAAATTAAACATTGCTTTCAAAGATATCCCTGGAGCTTATTTCTTACAAACACATCTTCAAACTTGATTTGGGATCCTGTGTATAGATGACTTATCTAAGCTTTTTAGCTAAATCAAACTTAAAGCAAGAAGTCCTTTTTCAGTAACACTGAGATATGAGATCAATTAAGTAAACACCATGGTTTTTCACTGTCTATGGATTTCATTTATCCAAGTTATTTGTGTGTTCCGTGACCACAGATAATCAGATGTCACGTGCAGTGGAAATCAGATTTTCAGCCATTGAGAAATACCAGCGTAATCGTGTCGCTGACAGTGGGAACACACTGGGAGTCTTTTTTTCCCTGCTAGTGGGTTAAAGTCTTCTTCCACTTGCAGCTTTACCAATCCAGCTTCAGATCTGCCTTGCTCCATACATACTTTCCTCCTCGCTTCAGAAACATCTTTTCATCGAATCCACTGAATTTTATAGCTTCCTCTACTCCAACATCCAGGATGGACTTGGAAGGTTCTTTCCGTCCATTTCTGCAGTTCAGAAAGCGCATCTAGAACATTCATAGCAGAAGTGGGCATATGTCCATGTAAGTTATCCTATACGACTCAAGTGAGGGTTTAAATTCAAACAAATTTGGATATCCCAATCATGTAAACGAATAATTTTTGAAATCTGTGGCCAGATGCTAAACCAATAAGACCCCATCTCTCTACTCAATCAACTCACGTTCTAGTGGAAGAGGCTGACATAGATAAATGAGATTGGTTAAGCACATAATAAACAGAATTATGCATGCCCTAGATGAGATGTGTGTTTCTCCAATGGAGGAATAATCAGGAAAGTCTTCCCCCAAGTTTTGACATCTGAATTACATTTTGAAACTTGTAATACAAAAGAACGGTATTATAAAATTCACAGAAGCATTAAATTGTAGGATGCATGTGAGAAATTGCAAGTAGATCATGTTTCTGGAATGAAAACCTGTGTGCATGAGTTATACATGTAAATATTAAGAAAAAACTTCTTTGGAGAAAGGGGGGAGAAAGACAAAAAAAATATGTGCTACTGAGGCTGACAGGAGCAGGTTGAGGAGAGTCTCATATGCCCTACTGAAAAAGTCTCTGTTTTTATCTTACCCTATCCATTTTTGTTTATTTTAGCCTATCCTATTTTACCTTGTAGGCAAATATGAGGTCTTCACACATCTTACGACCTATCCTGAGCATTCTGTAGGAGGTCAAGTAATATTTGTTGATGCAAAATATTCGTATATTTGCAAAAGCACATCATGGCTCAACTCAGTTTGTTCCAGTCATGTGGAGACCAGGCAGTTTGCTGAGAAACCCCAGGCAAAATCTCCAGCCAGTCATTATAATTTGCATCCCCCAAATAGATTTTATTTTCTTCCGTACCTCAAACGTAGAAAATGAACATTTTCGTTACCCCCTTTTCTTTTATGCTCTATAAAGAAAGCTCACATTAATAAGAAAAGAAATGGCTACAGAGACTCATTGGCTAACATGAAAATAACAAAATTCCAGGAGTCCAGTAAGTGTTCCTTAGGAAAACTAAACTCAATTTAAATATTGAACCCAAGGTTGCTGTTGGAAATCATTTTATAAAAATGTATTTTGAGTGAGATTATTTATCTTCTGCTAGAAATATTGGCAAGAGTTATAAATCGGGGGTGGGTGAGACAGAGGAAAAAGAAAAAGTAATTTAGTATTGAATTTTGAGAAGGGCAGGTTTTCCTTTTTCTTTAGAAGACAGAGTGGGGAGGAGTCATACCAGTGGTGTTTGGGGAGGAACCGCGAGACAGTCTTTGCCAAAGCCAAAGCTTATTGGCAAGAGCACAAGCCAGCTGCATCTGGGTTACTGAAGATAACTGTGGAGTGCCTTTCTCCAAAGTAACCTGGGTGCCCTATCTTGGGAGACCCTCCAGCCCAAGACTGCATAGTAGACGCCGCTGCTGCTATGTGTGATACCAGGTTCAAAGTGACATCCATGTACCACGGTGGGAAGGTGGTTAGTGCAAATGCTGGGACCTGGGTTCTGCTAATGCCCATGGAACCACATACTCCACACTCGTCAGGGGAAAGTAAGGATCCAGTCCTATTGAGTGTGATCACCAACAGTAAGACTGGTTAAAGACAAATATGTGCTAGGTAGTTACACTCATGTAACTCGACCCTGGCATCACAGCTTAATCAATTTAGAAATACTCACATATTCATCCAGAATAAGGTAGGAGTCTTTCATCTGCAAAGGAGAAATCAGATACATTAGTTTCAAGCGTGCTGTTGAGCATGTGAGCTCAGCTGCCTACCCATCTTGCAAAGGTCTGAAGGCTGCATTTCCTGATTCTGGATTTGGTTCTCTCGTCTCAGATGAGTGCTTTTTGGTATGTCCCTTGCAAGGTGAGGGTCTATTTGTGGGCACAGTGGAACAAGCCTGGATGCTCTGCACTTTGCAGGAAGAGTCAAATGGCAGACTCTTTACCCTGAAGCCTTCTCTGACAGTAAAATCCCAGGTGGTCTCCTCATTGGTTCCTGTGCGGGGGAGCCCTTCTCTTTGCTGCTCAGTATTCCTGGTGACTGTGTCCACCATGAATCTAACCGCCCCCTTTTCAATTTATAAAGCAGAACTTTTGTAATGCTAGTAGCTGGGGGGTTAAGAGTGGCTTTCTTGAGGATTTTAATATTCTTCTAACCCCACTAATAGTTTAGCCTTCTGTGGGTATCCCGATGCACACCTATACTCTCTGTGGGTAGTGGTACCTCCCATACCTGTGCACAGAGGGAGGTTCTGTAAACTGTTTTCTAAAAGGGTCCAAGAACAAATGTCATCTGCTTTACAGGACACCAGTCTCTGTCACAGGTAATGAGCTCTGAGTCATAGCCCAAAAGCCACCATGCCCAACGGGTGTAGCTCAGCCCCATTGAAACTTTATTTATGGGTGCTGAAAATGGAATTTTACACAATTTTCACTGGTCAAAAATGTTATTCTTGTTTAGATGTTTGCCCCATAAATTCTTAGCTTGCATCCTGTACAAAAAGAGGTGGCAGTTCATACTAGTCCCTCCGGCTACAGTCTGCCTCTCCTGAGCAGGGCCTGGTGCGTCCTGCTATTTGAAGTCTGGGTAGGGAGTCGGGCTCAGCAGCATCTACAGGGGACAGGTTACAAGTGCAGAGCCCTGGACTGACCTCAGACCTACTGAATCAAGATCTGCCCTTTTATCAGATCCCAGCTGATTCGGATACAAAGTCAAGTTTGGAACACACTAGCTGGAAGGATCCTGGGCTTTGGGGGTCACCAAAGTCCTGCTTCAGACTCAGCCTCTTCAAGCACACAATGGGAACAATAAAATCTGACTCCTGAAGTACTTGTGAAAATTGAGATGAGCAGATGGGTTAATGGTCTGTCATACAGAAGAAGGACTCAACAATACCTCAGTAACATTGATTATAACTACCATATTTCTCTGGATTTCATATTAACTATACAATTAAGACAGACTGTTAAAAATCAAATAAAATGAAGCAGAGACAGGAGAGATTTTCCTTGTCTATTCTCTCTTCTTTTTGAGAACCACCCCGTCCCTTATGCCAGGACCTTCTTGTTCACGCTCCCTTCGACATTACCATTGAAAGTCCAACCATTTACCAAGACCCACAGAAGTCAGAAGCATAAGGAAGGAATTTCTGTTCTTGGAATTTCTAACAGTACATAAGCTTATGGAGAAGAGATTTTTCTGTATGTGTATTTTTAGGTGGCAGATGGGAGAAGCTGTTCTTAAAATGTTTTCTTAAATAATAAAACTGATACTTGTTTTACAAATTTTTTAAGTCCAAAAAAGTTATAAAGGTAAATAAAAACTGTAAAAATTTCGCTACTCCAAGATAACCTTGGGGGATATGTGTAGATGCATTTTCTTTTTTTGGTCTTTAGGATTAAACTTTAGTTTGATCTTGCATACTGTTTTTCTTTTGTAACCAACGTCATCTGTACCTAACATTTTATTATGAGAATTTGATCATTGTCAATTAATAGTCTTTAAAATGTGCTCTACAGATGGCATAACATTTCATTCTGTAAACATATTTATCTGTTCTTTATATGTGGAATGTTAGGCAATCTTTAATTCTTCACTATTATTCTTTTCTTAAAATTTTGGATTGATACAAGGGTACGTTACAGTGACATGCCTTTATACAACTTTTCTCTGAATCGCTGAGTATATCCTGTGTTTTAAAGTGGAATTTCTTAATCAAAATATGTGAACATTTTAAAGGATATTACCATAAATTACCAGTCTGTTTTCTGGGACAGTCACTTATCCTCTTACTAATAATATTGCCTTTTACAGCAACTTCTTGCTTTGTATTTTAATTGATATTTATTTGAACAACTGAATATAAAATACTCTTAAAATATTTATTCACTATTTTCTTATCTTCTATAAATTGTCTGTTTATGCCCATTGCCTCTGTGTGTGTGTGTGTTAATTCTTATTGATTTAAAGAACTTTTATATATAATATTTTAATTTATATAATTCAGTATATCATGTTAGCACAATCTACCTTAAATTTTTATGATGTCTGGCATATATTTTTAGTTTTCATGTATTCAAATATAGCATTCATAATTTAAATTTTTTAAATATCTTCCATTAGTAAGGAGTTTACTATGTCAGGGAGAACAAAGAATTTTTTCTCTTTAGTGTCTGAAAACACATCAATTAATTACTCTGCCTTTAGTAATACCTAGAAGCTTCATAAGATAGACATGCTTTGGCCAGCCCTGTTTAACCCATACACTAAATTGGTGCTAACAGAATGTACACAGTTTAATGACATTAGAAAACTAATGAATTGATGAAACATTTCTTCTATTTTCTATCTGACATTTAAAATTATCCAAAAAGATTGTTCAAATAAATAATGTGACAATGTTGATATGAGTTTAGTAGTTTCTTCTATATTTAGGGCTATGTCATATGTATGTGACATATATAAAGACTATTACACACATATGAATCACATACCAAGATTACGTATATGATTCTTACATGATCATATCACCTATGAGGCGCCGTCCTGTGCGTCCCTGGGTAGGGACACTGAGCCTATGAGAGAGCCCCCAGTGGGAGGTGGACTGCAGCCCCATCTGCCCTGGGATATTATGAAACACTCCCCCCTTTTCTTGGTAATGAGCCTCCAAAACAGCAACGCAGCCAGCCCTTGGGAGAGAGATGTCCTGTCTGAAATCAGTCTGAAGGCGGATAATAAACAGAATGCCTTGTGTCATACAACCTTTTGGTTAGATTCAGGCACCAAACAGGACACTTCTTTGTGGCGCTCCAGGAATCCTTCAAATTCTTCATCACTAATAACAAATCTTCCTGCTTCTCTTAAAGCGTCTTCCCCCGAATTCTCTCCCTCAATTAAGAGGCACTGGAACACCTGAAAGGCAGAGGGATTGAGGCTGGTAAGGAGCCTTTCACCTGACTTCACTCTGCGCCCAGCCTCATTGCTTCTAAGCAAAGACGCCGCTCAGAACTAAGAGACATTCAAGGGAAACATTGCTCTGGAGTAATAAGCTGGTCCTGAAATTTAGAAATATGGTGTTGGAAGCAAGAGCATTCTTAAAATATAAACTTCCAAAAACTGGTCTAGGTTATGTTGGGAGCATAGTCCTCACTCTTGCTATTACGCGTCTTTTTTTAGCTTTTTCCCACAGCTCCTTCTAGGCTTGGCATGTGACTGATAGTTTAGCTTATTTATATATGTGACCAAAAGTTCAAGTTCCATCTGCCTATTTGAACTTTTTTAGAGTAAGTAGCATTTCAACTTCCCTTAACCCATTTCCCCATCTCACAGGGCAACACAGGAAAGTCACATTGCACTTGCAGAGTATCTCTCTCCCTGTCTGCTGGGAGTGCTGACATGGATTTAAAGAAGTCAACAGAGGCTTTGAAACAAAAACCTGAGTTGGGGGCCATGCCCTCTAGTCTGAACATGGTGTCCTGCCTCAGACCTTGCCACCTGCGGAAATTCTTTGCCTCTTTCAGAGCGTAACTGAGTGCCACCTCTTATATGCAGCCTCCCAGGTCAGCTTGGCCTGTCTAGCCTTCCCACATGCTCTGAGCACACGTAGGGTTATGTCCCTTCAGCTCTCCCAAATATCTTTTCCTTGCTGGAGCTGAATTCAACATCTGAGCTTCAGTTGCATCCACTCTGGGGTCCAGACACAGGTGCTGGATGGCTACACATGGCAGCCTGTTGAAAACACACTCTGGGAAGCCCTTCCGCTGTGCGTGCCTTGACCAGACAGCTGGTTTCAGACAGTGGATATGGGTCACTAAGAAGCTGCTTTCTAAAGAGCCTCCCTGAGTTGAGTCTAAAGAACAGCCACAGGTGGGAAACTTGACTGGGAAGTCGTTTGTAAGTGTCAGCACCTTGTGTTTCCCATCTGTGCTGAGCTGGCTAACGTGTGCGTGAACCAGAAGGTTCTAGGAGCTGGTAGTCAGAGCAGTGCTAAAGCATGAGGTTGGGAACAAAGGCCCTTCTTCGTTACAACTCGGGGATGACTTGACCCCTAAAGCCCTCTGCTAATTCAGTGGAAACTGCACCATCAGAATTTATAAGGAACCTATATCCATCCACCCGTAAATAAGCTGAAAGCTGGAAGAAGAAACTCAGACTTTATACGGACATGTTCTTCAGAACATCTCCGAGCACATAGCACGTCTCTGGAACTTTACCCTCACAGCATTCCAGAAAAGAATCTGTCCCAGGTTTCAGAAAGGAAAATTGCAGCATGAAATGTGTGATTGTAAAGAGAACAGAGGGGACAGCTCAGGACCTGCTGTGGGGCCGGCTCTGCGTGTCCACAGGTCTCCCATGACTGTGTGTTTCTGTTTTCATTGAAGACTGTCTCTGCGGAACGTTTTCTTGATTAAAGTCAGCAAAGTGACCTTGGGTACTTACTTTCCAGCGGACGGGGTTTAGCGCTTTAATCTCCGCGTTCATGTCTTCGTCCACGTTGAATCGGTTAATGACAGAGTTGATCTTGAAAGCGACTCTGTAGTCCCTGCACCACGCTCGCAGTTTCTGCAGATTCTCCACGTGGTTCTTCCTTCCCTGGCCACGGCCAATGAGGACGTTAACGGACTCATCAAAGCTGTCACAGGAGATGGCCAGAATGTCCAGGAATTCACCTGAGGGACAGCGACCATCTTTAGACTTTCCAAGCCAGGCACCCAGGCCCTCACGTCGTTCACACCTCTTCCTGGTAAATCATGCCTTGCCTGCATCTATGTTCTAATTTTTAAAATGACACTTTCCCTCACACCCAAAACTCACTGAGGTATGAATTAGACTTTGTTCTTGTGTGAAATAAATCTTGACAAAGCCACATGTACAGATAAGAAAATGATGGAGACACTTATGTCTGTTTGCTGGAAAACTGTGGGTGTGTGAGCTCTTATTAACATATCTAAAGGGAATTTTCCTTTTATCCCTGCCAGAGGTCATATAATTTCTGAGGAAAGTAGGTATATTTTAAAGGCCTTTAAAGTTATCTATGTTTAATTACAGATTTACTTCTTTTTTTTCCCCCACCACACAGATAGAATTGCTCTCTCAGAGACATCACGTTCCTTAGCTTCTTCTGATAGCGTTTGTATATTTGATTCATAATCTAAACTTTATGACGTAGGCCCTATGCTACATCAGCTATGGCTGCATTAGATGTCAAGAATACCAGATAAAGGGAAGCCTGGTGTAGGGGTCAAAGATCAATAGCTCCCCCCTCCCAGAGACAAGATGTGAAAATCTGTGACTTTTGGGGGAGCATACTGGTCTCTTCCTTGCTGCTTTCTGTAACTTGAGCACTATCATCCTTATTACTCCTCCGCTGTTTCATATAAGCCACTTATCTCTTAGCAACAGGCATCCCCTCCAGCCGAGTTATTTTTTGCAGTTGATTAAGTCTGCGTTTTCCTACTTGTGACTTTGTAGATTTAACACCTTTTTCTTAAAATTACTTTCAAATTATAGAAGCTAGGAATTCCAAACCCTCTTCAAGTAACTGTTCTTAAAATAGTGATTTTAACTCTATTGGGGGGGGGGGCTAATTTTATTTTACCCCTAGGTAATGTATGCCCCAAAGCATCTGGCACAAACCAGAGCCTGAAAAAGGCAATTGTCTATTATTTAAAACAACTCAAAATACTCTAAAAATTGATCTCAAATAAATTCTTAATGGTATGTCACATTGGTGAAAAGGCAACTATTTAAAATACACTCTCTAGCCAAACAAAAAAAAAAGTTCAAAACTTAAAATATAGACAACTACCAGCTATATTAGAGCCTCATCTAGTTGATTTCTCATCTAGAGATTTCTGAGAATCTCTAAGTTTATTGCTTACTATGTTCTGACACCTCTCTAGCTTCTGCTATATATCTACAATACCCCCTCCTAATTTTCTCAGCTTTTCTTATCAAATCTTTTATGAAGAGAGATTTAAAGGAGCATATCTGTTCCATCCTCGCATCTTTGCAGGAGAGCCTAGAGCCTAGATCTTGGCTGACCCCTGCCTACATGGCTGTTCCAATAGACGCATATCACTAACTGGGGATGGGTGTAAGACTGGAGCAATGGGGCAGGTTGAATCAACTTGTCTAGACCTGTCAGGATTGTTGAGCAAGATTCATGATGGACTTGGTTGCCCTGTGGGGGCCTTGAGATTCTATTGCTGTGGCTGGTTAGGTAGCAATCAATGCTGAAATAAGCAGCCCTGCACAGAAGGCTCGTCCCCAAGACTCTAAGGAGCCTTCCTGTACAAAGACATTTCAACCCATCCCTGTAATTCACTGCTACAGAGAAAGTACAACTCATGTGACCCCAGAAAGGAAAGGACTCAGAAGCCTGTGTGTGACCTCTGTGGACGCTGGTGATGCGGGCCTCCACCGGGGCATGTTTGCTCTGTATTCTTTGCTCAAATGACCCCAGCCCTGAGCATAACTGGCTATTGAATATTGGGAGTCCTTCTATCTAATGACCAAACTGGGACAGGAGCTGGGGGCTCCAACACAGATGTCCTCACCCACTTGAGCACACTGACCCATTCCTGGCCTTTTACACCAGAGATGGAAAATCAACAGCTTTGCTATGAACCAGACAAGCACATGGGCATGTTCTGTTCGTTCCTTACAACATCTAAAAATATTTCAAATTATTACAAATACTAGTAGTGGAAGATTTAACATAGAGAGTAGATTTTTTTATATGTCTGTAATGATCTAAAGATGTGGCACATGTTGCACAGAAATCAATTCCAGCTCTCCGTTGGCTGCCCACCTGTCTGCTATGCCAGGCCCCACCACTCCCCGGGCCCCACTCTTCACAACTTCCTGGTGTCTCTCCAAGGACATGGTTTTTCTTACACTCTCCCAAATTGGCTGATTTGTACCACCTAACATACAAATATGTGAACACTTGACCCTGAAACACAGTGACCCTCCTGTCTCCCCTATGCTCGCCACTTGGACACCCATAGACAGCCCCTCTTGGAGGCTCTCTTGGACCAGAACACCCTGCCCATGAGTCTCTGGCCACACTCCTTCCTCAGCTCTGTTTCTTGTCTCTCCGACTCTGGTTCCCTAAGCTAACTGTGAACCTCTAAGCCCCTATTTTGTTAGGTGACTCATTTCACTAGGGTTTTGCTTTTACACACTACTTTGTAGTTTTCCTGGATTCTCCTTACACTAAAACTTTGAATCTTCTCTTCCTGCTAAACCTTTATCAGACGGAGTCTCCTGCCCACGTCTGCCCATCCGCGCTCCCTCTCACAAGGCTTTCCTATCCACATCCTTGGCAGACTGCAATGTGAGCTCCCTTCAAATGAATGATTTCAAGGCTCCAACAGCTCAGACAAGGAACAACAGAGAAATGTACTCTGAGAGTTAGGTTATAACTGTCGCCTAAAATGGTGGTACATGGGAGTGGAGAGAAAGCTTTTCAAGTGTTTACTGAATTCCAGGTGCTCTATATGACATATATACATATATTCATACATAGACATATATATATACTACACACACATACACATATGTAAATTACCTGCAAGGAATTTCAGCTACCTTAGGAATTTAGAATTTAGCCCAGTGGTTCTTGCCCAGTGGAATACCTTGGAACTCCCCACACGTGCCAGTCCACACCCCATGAAGTTCTGATATAATCAGCCCGGGGTCAGACCTGGGCCAACAGAGGTGCTTGACTAGAAAGCTGTAAGCTGTAAAATGTGTCCATCTTCCCTGCTTGTGGCTAAACTAAGGCAATAGGTCTTACACTTGCTAACCTGAAATGTGCAGGATAGTCACACTGCTAATATTATCCGTTTCCATCTTTGCAAAAGTTTACTTAGAGCCCCACAGAACCGAAACTCCCCTAACACCAGGCACAGCTTGAAAGAGATTAGAATAAGTAAGATTTGTTTTTCCTTCCCTCCAGTTCCCCAGCAGGCCTGGCCTAACGCCCAGGATGGAAGGAAATAAATAGGAAGCTGCTGCAGCCGTAGCAGCCGCACCCGCCCAGGAGCGCACCGTAGCTCTGGAACCACCGCTCCCGGATCAGGCTTCCATTGCTCACGATGCTCACACTGGGCAGCTGGAGCTCCCTCTTGCAGAATCTCACCAGTTTGCCCAAGTACTCTCCCCGGTCGTGAATGAACGGCTCTCCACCTGAAAAGTTGATCTTCTCCATACCTGGCAGAGGGAAACACAGATTTTTCCACTTCATAAATATTCATTATTATTTGAATGGCAAAAGTAATATTGACTCAATGTCAAAATGATGAAATAAAAATTCCTCATCATCCTACCCTAACTCTGCTGAGTCCCTAACATCAATCCCACCCAGTGGGGTTGCCCATGTGTTTGATTCAGGGTCTAACCAGGGAAAAAAGTCACGTGGATTATGTGTGTGCGCGTGTGTGTGTGCACTCTAGTTTAAAATAGGTGTCCTTGATTTTGTTTGATTTTGGTAAAGACTCACCAGTTTTACCCATGTTTAGGCTTGTGGCTATAGAAAGTTAAGTACTTCAATGTAAGGAATTAGTTATACAGATGAATGCACTATCTTTGATGCCAAAGGCTACAAGGAAGTCACACAGAGATTTGCAAAGCGGCAAACCTCTTCTGTCCTAGTCCGGAGGGGCTGTGCCCTAGCTCCCAGCCGGAAAACACCATGGCACATCGTTCTGTGTTTGCTGCCCTCTCTCCTGGTCCTGGTTGCCTAGGGTCTTGAATTCCCTTATTGTGGAAAATTAATTTACAACCCCTCTGAAAAGATAGAAAACATGAATCAAAATGAAGACTTGTATGTCTCAAAAGTGCATTTGTAATCAAGAGTTTGGATGGGCATAATATTCTTGGTGAAATCATTTTTCACTTAGAATTTTAAAGGCTTTACTTTTTGCAGAAGAGTTTTAATGTGGTTGTTCAGAAGTCTAACAGTCTCATTTCTAAGCCTTTGTAAGGATTCTAATGGCTTTTTCCATTATCTGAAAGCTTTCTTCCTAATGTTTTGAAATTTCCAGACAATGTGCCTTAGGAATCTCTCCCTGTTCCTTGTCTGGCAACTTGGAAGGCTTTCAATTAAAAAACACCTCTTGTCAAGTTTTACTTTCCCTCTTTCTAGAAATTCTATACCTGGCATGTTGGAGTTCCTGCATCTAACCACTCTTTTCATATCATTTTTCTTGCTGTTGTCTATCCCATTGCTTTGGTCTTATTTTTATAAGACTTTACCTTTTAGTCTTCCTATTAAAAATTTTAATTTTTGAAATACCATTTTTAGATCCCCCGATATTTTCATATTCTAATATTCCTTTTTTAGCACTCTACTTTTATTTTATATGTATTTTTCCCCTTATTTCTTTGCAATTACTAATTATAGATTTGGGTGGGGGAGTTTTCTTCTTCTTCCTGTAGCTTTTCTCTTTATCTGGTGTTTCTGTTTGTGGATTTATATTTGATTGAGGCTCAAAACAACTGCATGTAAAAGGAACGTCTGTGATGAAGGGAGGGGAGCTGGACAAAAAGGAAGTTTTGCTACAATGTGATGGGGGTGGGGTAAACAGGTTTGTCTACTAAATGATCCTGAAGTTTCCATCCTTGGGCTTCAGCCAGGAGTCACTGTTTTCCAGAGAAGAACATCTGTTTCCTGCCTAAATTCACGCACCTGTCACCTGCGTTCTGGGAGCAGGGGTCTCCCTACACACTGGGCAGACTTGTGCTGACTTTCCCTGGTTTGGGTTTGTCAGTTTTCCTCTCTGCTCTTCCTGGTATCCCTGCCCATACAACCCTTGGTGGCCAGAACCTTCAGAAAGAAACCTTCTGTCATCTGCAAGAATTGGGGCGAGGCCTTGTCTGACGGTGGTGGGGCGGGCAAGAGGACTGCCTCTGGCCTGATGCCTCCTTGCTGCCTCAGGCCAGCCTTCCTAGCCTGTGATAGTGCCGATTCTGGAACTTCTATATTCTGTGGGGCAATCTGGTATGTCTCCTGAAGCCCTTCCCCTGTACATATATGATGACACTGCCTTTAGGCCCTAAATTGGTGACAACCATGTGTTGATTTCTTTGTGGGCTGTTTTTCTTTTTTAAAAAATAATATTTTACGGAGTAGAGGAGAGATTGGTGAAAATGGAGATAAATGTGCCATAATTAACTAGGGCTCAGGATAACTCGACATTCTGCTCTTGACAATGGAATTATCACAGTGGGGTTGACTCCCAGTCAGTCTGGTTCACCTCAGCTCCCTGTGTCTTTCTCAGATTCTCTGTGCCAGAGGCTCCGTGACAGTAGCTCCATTCCAGAATGAAGCCCCATCCAGGAAGCAAGTTGTCCCACCCAGGGATGTTTCCAGTGCCCACTTTGCAGAGCTCCAGCAGTGCTAAGAGCAGACAGGGGGTGGCCTGCTCAGGTTAGAGGAGCCACAATTTCCAGTAGAAAAAATGGGGAAGAAGAGGGTGACAAGTTCCAGAAATGAGATCAGAAACCAAAGGAGCAGTCATCAGACCCGGTGAGAATCGGACACAGATTTGGTCAATGGAATAAGATAATAATCTCCACCAGCGGAGTGGCAGAGAGGTGCAAGGCACTCATTAAAGGGCAGGCAGCAAAATGTGCCACAAACTTCCCTGGGGACACTGGATGGGTCTATCTACTCAGCAAAGTTTGTACCTACTAAGTACCCAACACTGTACTTGGTGGTTTAATTCACTCAATCTCACTGTCATATAGCTTTTTCAATGCTGTCTTGACTTTGTTCCTCAGAACAAAGGCCACAGACAGGTTAGTTCCTCTTTTTGAGCAGCCAGGTAAGTTGACCCCCTCCCCTCCCCGTAGGACTTTCGGGCTTCTGGCTACTATCCTCTGCCCTGTTTATCCCAGGACCTGGGATTAGGTGGCCAGGGCCAGCTCCTATGCCTCAGAGCCTATTGAAATGATCCAAACTAGAGCATGCTAAGTCTACTCTACTTATCCTCTGCCCTGTTTATCCAAGGACCTGGGATCAGGTGGCCAGGGCCAGCTCCTATGCCCCAGAGCCTATTGAAATGATCCAGACTAGAGCATGCTAAGCCTCCCTGCCCTGACTAGACTGTTTCGTCCTGCAGAAACTGTAATAAAAGCTCTTGCCCCTGGTCTCTCCCCATGCTGTCACAACAACCCTGGTGCTGCCCATGTGGTCGTGGGTAGCATTGCTGCACTTTCCCCAAGGAACTGTCACAAAACTATAAAACTCTTTCTAATTTGCTCTTGATCCACATCTGGCCTCACCAAGCCTCACCCAAGGTGAAGTGGTTTAAACACTCGCGTAATACTTAAAATAATCTATGTAGGGAGGAATTATTATTTGGTTTTTAGTAGAAGGAACTGAGGCCACAGAAGTTCATATGACATATTCAAGATCACAAGGCTAGAAAAAAATGGAGCTAGGACACATGATCAGCTCCAAGGCCTGGGGCGACTGTGAGCAGAGTTGGTGTCCGTCCTGGGCTGCCCAGGACTGTTCTGGTTACGGTAGATCAGAACGACCGGTTCCTTTTAGCACCCCTTCCACTCTCAGATGTGTCTAGATTGGACAGTGTGAAATTAGATCGCCTCCTTGGTAATGATCCATCACGCTAGGAGGATGCTCCTGTGACGGTAAGCAGCGTTTAAATTTCTAATCACCACCAAAACGTGTCTGTGGCATGGGGGTAGAGCATTCTGAGGCCAGTGCTGTGCTAGCTGAGGGCCCTGACCACAATACTCACTAGCTTAGTTTCCCAAGGCTTATAAGAGAGTTGGGTAGGGAGTTAAGTACTCCAAACTATATTTTAATAAGATCCTGTGCTTTCAGTTGGGAAAGCAGAGATCAGATGAATGAGAATAATCCTGGTGAGAAACAGTAAGAACTTGAGCTGAACCACTCTGAGAATGGAGAGTTGGGGTCTGTATGGGGAGATCTGTGGGGATGACTGAGCAAACATAAGGCAGAGCGAATAAGTCGGAAAGTCGGATCCCCTAAAGTGCACACGGCCCATCTCATTACATAAAACACAGGATCACACAAAACTCGTCTATGTCAGGAGACAAGCTAATGATTACTCTTGGGGGCCAGGGCAATGGCTGGAAGACGGGGCCTCTGGGTGCTGTGATGTCCCCTCTCTGTGTCTATAACCCCTTTACTCGGGTGTGTTCCCTGTGAAATTCATGGAGCTGTGCATGCGGGGTGTGCAATTAGCTCTCTCAATCCAGTTAAAAAGTTAAACAAAGAGACCAAGAGGCTTATGACATTGCTGAAGTTGCTGGTGGGGGAGGAACTCTAGAAAAGACAAAAAGACGGGATTGAAGGAAGAACAGATGTGGAATGGAAGGTGTTGTAACTCGTGTTACCTGCTGAGTTCTCTGAGATGCGTGGGTGCAAGCTATTAACATGATGATATTCAGCAAGCAAAGCTTGAGAATAAGTCATTGATATATTTGTTAAAAATCACTTGTAAAAGTTATATTGTAAGTGTGACCAAACCAGATCAATCTGCCTCAGCTTCTATGTAACACAGCTGTGAGTTGTTTTTCAGTGAGGGTGGACCTCCAGGAAGAAGAGCACGTAACCTGAGCTTGCCCAGGTGAACCAAAGGTGCAACCTTGGCAGAAACTGAGTGCTTGGAGGAGGGCTAGGGACTGAATTGAGAAGTGGACACTGCGTGGCAGAACCTGGTCAGATGGAGCCCCATTACGCTCTGACTGGAGAGCCAACCTAACACCCTGTCCAGGGCCACACCGCTGTGGACCCATTCCCTGGATGCTCCTTACTTGTGCTGTGTAGTTAAATCCTCCTGCTATAAGCAACTGGCATGTCTTTCCACTTGATACCTGCCTAACAAATGAACCCCTTCCACTTGAGAGGTTTTCTGTTTTTTTAAAGAGATACACATAATTCAAAATAAAACGCTCAACTTCTGTTTGTCTTATGTCAACGTTTTGGCTTTGTTTTCAACTTTCTTCGGTTACTGTGCTTGGGAAACCAAATTCACGACTACTTTTAACATGCTGAGAAAGTGTCATCATCTTCCCAAACCACCTCTGCACAGACACGGAGCAGAATGCTGCCCTGTGCTTTGCAAGGACCTCTGCTCACTCGGAAGTTTGCTCCACCAACCCCTGCTCCACGCAGCTCAGCGATTTAGAAGTCCTGAGCCCCTATTCCAAGTTCACCCTCCCAGCATGCCAGACTTACCCCACTAAGGGAAATGGTGGTGGAGAGCTGTGGAGAAGCCATCAGCCTGTGTGTGCCCCCAGCCTCCGGTTGCCTTACCCCACTGTTCTGTGGTTGACACTCGTGATTCCCCAGGACGGGGGACTCACCAGCCTCCTTAAGCAAAAGGAGTCCTCTCTTGGCCTCCTCGAGGGGCAGCACGAAGGACGTTTTGGCTGTGTGGAAGCAGAACCCGCACTTATAATTGCACTGGCGAGTGAAGTGGTAGTTGACACTGGTGGGGGTGGCAGGCGCACGGATGTCCCCTGCCTCTTCCTCTGTGGTCTCATCTGGCTCCCTCCGGACCTGCCGCTGCTGTCTCCTCTCAGTGCCTGGCAACCTGAATGCTGCCCTGAGCCAGCAGAGCAGAGGGACCAGGCTCCTCCACAGGGAGCCCAGAGACAGCCTGAGCACGCTCAGCAGCTTCCCAGCAAACGCGGAGGGCTCGAGCATCCACATGCTGCCTGGGGCTGCCCGGCAGCAGGGAGCTGTGCTTTATATGCCAGTGGAAATTGGCAGCTGTTAAAGGGAGGCACAGACACACTTTCTCTGGCCACCTCTGAGCTAGTTAGAGTTTCGATTTTTCTTTCTTGAAAATGAAAGTTGGAATAAGGCCAAGAAAGTTGAGGGCTCAGGAGCTGGGTGCCAGCGTCCAGCTCTCTCTGCCACAAGGGCAGCCGGTTCTCTCATAAGATCACAGTCTGTCAAGCTGAGGTGCTGACAGCAAAGCCATCAGTGTCCACTGAAGCTGATAACATAGGTCCAGCACCCTCTTCACTACTGTATTACTCTCTCCTGAAATATCCCCAAACGCTTGTCATCCTTCACATGGGGGAAGTTTGTTTTTAAAGCCAAATAAGGACCAGACTCACTGGCCCAGGAGAGGTGACTGAAAGGTGACTGCAGAATCATTAGCCTCAGGACCCCTTCCAGATTGCAGTGAAAAGGTGAAGGGACATAGTGGAATGGGTGTCTAATCCCCTTGGGTTATTCAGCTTCATTTATAAATTGTGTCAGTGTAAAATGTAGCATTTAGATTTTCCTACATTTCTGTATTGTTGGGTTGACATTTTCACTTAGGAAAAGTGGGCTTTTTCTAACTTGCTTCCTAGCTGGTGAGAGTGACTGTGACTTCTGACCTCCTTGTTTTTGTAGTGTTCCTTGATGGCTTTGCTGACTTCTGTCCTGAAATCTATTTCCTCTTAGTTCTCATTGGTCAGAACTGTACTCAGGCCTGTGGATTTATGCTTTCAAGACACCTGTAGAAAGCTGGAATGGTCTTAGTGTTTAATCTTCTGAAGCCACAAACCCTTAGCTATGTGGCTTCCACTAAGTTGCTTTATTTCTCTGGACCTCCGTTTGTTCGTGGGCAAACAATTTTGTGTAGAGTAAAAGTGCTAGTTTATGTGATTCACTCAGAAAAATGCTGGTAAACTTAGAAGTGTCCAGTTGGGGTTAGCTATTGTTATTCTAATAGTGTTGTATTCTGAATGGAAACAGAAATCACATTCCTTTTACTTAAAAGGAAACCGAAAGCAAATTCTGCAAAATAACAAGCAAATATTTGATTAGCAGTTATGCAACAATGAATAAATATGACCCAAGTCCTCCCAGTCTTCTTAGCTGGAAATATTTAAAACTCTCATACCATGGTCTGGCTTAATTGAACAATACCTTTTGCTAATCATCTGAGGACAAAGAAATGAAAACCAAGTTCGTTTACATTTCAAGTCAAAACAGTCCAGACAGCATAGAGGGTAACAGCACAGGCTGGTTGAAGCAAACATTTGAAGGGTTGAACCCTAGTTCAGTCAATATTGTATCATTTTCAATAAGTCTTTACCTGCTCAATCTTGTGAATATATCTGGGAAACATGGATAGCAACGTCTCACTTACAACAAGGAATTTAAGGACTGTGACATAATGTATACTAGGCAATGAAAGTAGTTCTTGGTGTGATATGTTATAAACATCTAGCATACATCCAGCACTGGATTATAATAATATAGGCACTATATAATAATATAGTGCCTATATTATTATACTTTGCCTATATATTATTATATAGTGCCTATATTATTATACTTTGCATGTATTAACTTATTTCACTGCTTCAGACTCTTATGTCACACAAGATGTAAAGATTGAAACTGGGATTTAAGTGTTTGCAATACTGCTCAATAACTGATCAGTATCATGTTATCTGATTATTGCTCCTGAGTCTGCTCTATCCGGGCCAATTTATTTTATTCATTCATTTAATTAGATATGCCTTCCTTTCTTCTTCCCTTTCTTTTCTTATTCCTTTCCATCAAGTATTATTGAGCGTCTCCTATGAATCAGATAAAAATATTAATTTATTTCACAGTTGAGGACTCTTATGTCATGCAAGGTGTAAAGATGAGAACTGGGGTTTAAGTGTTTGTAATATTCCCCATATGAATAAAATGTGAAAAATACTTCTAAGTCTCTGTCATCAAGCAGCTCACAAAGCTCGTCAGTCACTTTGGGGCTCTGAATGCAGGCTCATTCCCTCATAAGATGTCTTTCCTCACCCCACGTACAAGCAGAGGACAGAAGTAGTGGACTTGCTTTGTGCAGCTTATAGAATTATAGAAGACAGATGTCTTCATGCCCCAGGTTCAGATTTGACAGCTCTAAGTGTGAATTAAGGGCCTCCATAGACAACTAAAACCTATAGCTTTGACCTATTTTGAACTATTGACAAATTTGCTTGCCTATTGTTCATGTCATTGAAATAAATTGGTCTTAATTTCCCGTTCCCTAATGCTAATGATCCCTTTTATGTGTTTTTAGCCATTTGGGTTTTCTGTTTTGTGGTGTGCAGGTTCAAATCCTTTTTACCATTTTTGCGTTGTGTTTTCTGTATGCTTTTATTGATTTTTAGGGACTCCTTGTATAGTCATCCTGTTGGTTATATGTAGTTTAATAGTGTTGTGTTTTGAATGCAACAGAATGGAACTTTAATTCTCCTTCTAATATGCAAGTGTGTGATTATTGATTACCATTTATGCAACCATGAATATGATCCAAGTGCATATATGTATGTGCACCTTGTTGGTTAAATGCACTGCAAAAATCTTTAACTTTCTGGCTTCTCTTTTTACTAACCTGCGGGCCTAAGGTTGTAATTGTGTGTATGTGTGTTTAAATAAATGAAACGTAGTATCAGTATTTATTTTTCATTTTGCTTGTGTGTGGGTGCATCTGTGTATCTTGTCTCACCCTCATGGTTACAGATTCATTAAAAGGCCTCATCAAACTCAGGAGCAGGTTACTGTCGCAGCTGGGGTTTATTTCAGGGCAAGGAGGCAGAGCAAAAGCACAGGAAAGTGAGTAAGTCATGCAGCTTCTGGAGAGGGCAGACAAATGTCTGGACTGTCTGGACTGCAGGAGATGTCCTTTCTCTCCATCAGTGAACTACAGGGACATGCTTGAACTTGGCGGTCAGGAAAGCCTTCTTGAATCTCAGGCTGTGAGTTACAGAGAAGGCTGGACATGGAGGCACATTCTGTTGTGTGTCCACCCTTGGGGACCAAATCTCAGGACCCCAATGATAAATGAATTTGACATCATTGATCCTGATGTTGTATAAAATGACCCTTACAAGTTAGTGTGGCAGGGTCGCTGCTGCGGGTGCACATAGCAGATTTGCCAGTCATTAATGTAAAGAGCCTTTGGACAGACAGAGTTCCAGGGTTGGTCAAGGACCAATCACGGCTCCAGGCTCCTGTGGGGACATGCAGGAAGTGAGTGCCTGGGCCTCTCCTTCCTCACAGATAGCCATAGATATGCCGTTTTTTAGTAAGATAATTAACTCCCCAACATAGTGTAATACCCATTAAACTGGAAATCCACAAACGTGTCAGAAAGAACTTTTATAAAAGAGAAGCAGAAGGCGTAGGTAGGAATGGGCGTAGAGGGCTCACCTGTTCCCCGATAAAGAAGTTATCACAATGAAAAACTTAACTCTGTACTTTTTAGTCCTTTCATGAATTTCCCCCTCTGGGATTTCCATTTTAAAATCATGTTTCTTTCTTGGCCCTATTTTTTAAATACTTATTGTCCCAGTCCACTATTTATTTTATCATACTCAACTTTATTCGTGTGGAATCGCATGCAACACTCTCTTTCTGGTATCCTTTCCTGTCTGTGGCTCTATCCTTCTTTGTATTCCTATTCTGATTCGCATTTTCTTTTTTTTTTCCACTTGAATAAACTACCTAGAAGGATATTTAAACAGGTTTTAAAACCTAAGCACTTTTATTAAATAAATGTTATTTTAAATTGTGTTATTTATTAATTACTGTATTTACATTTGCTAAGCCTCCATTTCATAGGCTTTATTTCCTATGAGAAGAATTGCTAGAATAGTTTAATTTTTCTTTTCCTCTGATGCCAGCTGTGCTGCTCACTCATGCAGAGACCTCCTCTTACCATCCTCCCAGCTGGCAACTTCTCTCCTGTCCTCCCACAGGGGCACTGAGTTTATTCCAGCTGAGACCATCAAAGTCTCTGTGGTAGGAATTTGAAGGGGCTCAAGGTGACAGAGATTCTGCTTTTATGATGATATTGTATCTTCAATATCTTCAACACTTACTGAATATTGACTGAGTCCAAATACTACAGTATCATTAATTTCACATCTCCTTATAGGGCAGAGGCAGGTGAAAATGGACAGGAAAACTTAAGATATGATGATAGACAGCAAACTGCACCAGGGTAGCTTTCGGTTGGAGGCTCAGGGGAAACTTAGGAAGAAGCTGGACTTCCCTCTACCCCTCAGGGATGCTCCGTGCCGTGTGCCAAGTCTGTGATATGGAGGACTCTGATGGAGTACAGAGGAGAGGCTGGTAACCCACAGCAGCCCAGGTCTGGGGTGGGGGACTCTAAGATGTATCGTGCCTCCCAAATTCATATAGGGAAGCCCTGACCCCCAGTTCCTCACAATCTGACTGTATTTGGAAAGAGGGCCTTTCATGAGATGATTAAGTTGAAAAGAGACCGGGACCATTAGGGTGAACCCTAAGCTAATCTGCCTTGTTCCCTTCTCAGAAGAGGACATTTGGACTTCAAGGAGATACCCCGGGGCATGGACAGAGGCTGGGCCAGGTGAGCACACACGGAAAGGGTGGCTACCTGCAAGCTGGGCAGGAAGGCCTCAGAGGAAACGAAGCCTCCTGGAGCCTCGATCGCCAAAACTTCAGGCCTTCCTCTGAAATAAGGAAATTCATTTTCTTTTCTTGTTTTTAAAATTTCAGATTAATGTGAGGGTACAAACAATTAGGTGACAATGGTTTCATTTGCTAGGTGGAATGCCTGTTGTAGCTGTGTCCCCCACCCAGAAGGAGGAAATTAATTTTCTGCTAGTTAATCAGTCTAGTGTGTGGTGTTTTGTTAAGGCAGCCCTAACAGACAGACACATTCACAAAGGGCGATGGTGTGGGGAAAGGCCAGAAAGCCTCATAGGAGGACAAACTACTCCCTTACATAAAAAAAAAAAAAAAAGGATTTAGAGGGAAACTCTGAATTCCATATATGACATTCCTGTGAAAACGTCCACACTCAATGTCCAAAAGTCAAATTGCTCATAAAAAAGAGAAACGATTCCATTCTCAAAGAGCTAAATATAAACTCCTATTTTTTGCCTATTAACTTATGCTTCAAAGACATATCTATATTTCATGTATGTTAAAATTATTTTTTCAGATTTAAACATAATTCAAAACCAAAGTCCAATTTGATTAAGACACAAAAATTTTAATTCCTTTCAGTTCATGTAATGGTTTCCACCTTTCCCTCAATTTGAGATTGTTGATTTTCCAATGGAATATTGTTAGCTGTTTTTGTGTTTGTTTTTAGTTTGTCTGCTAATCATTTTTAATAAGATACAAGTTAGTGAGTAAAACCAGACTGAGCCATCCATGCACCTGACTAAAACATGGGACAGTGGCAGCACTGCTGATGGTGGACTTAAATCCAGCAGATGCCCCGGCTGCACCACACAGGTCTCCTTTCACCTCCCTGCAGGGAACTTTAACTTGCTGTATGAAAGGTTCTTTCTTTATTCTTTTATTTATTTTTTTTATTAAGTTATATATACATAGATTGTGAATACATTCATGCCTTTGTGGGATTCAATGTGTTGATTATTTGTACAAATTGGAGTGCTTACATCCTACTAATTAACATAGCTTTTGCCTCATTTACTTAACCAGTGTTAAGACATTTATGTTCAATACTTGATAGATTTGACTTGTACCCTTGCAATATGCTCCATGGGTGAGTTCCCACCATTAACCCTCCCTCTATTGAACCACTCCCCTCCATTCCCATCTCTCTCCCCTGCCCTCCTTCATCCTACGCTATAGTTGTGATTCATCTTTCATATAAAAGTATGAGTGATTATAAATTGGTTTTATAGTAGTACTGAGTACATTGGGTATTTTTTTTCCATTCCTGAGATACTTTCCCAGGAAGAATATTTCTAGTTCCATCCATGTAAACATAAAAGTGGTAAAGTCTCCATCTTTTTTAAAGCGGCATAGTATTCCACGGTATACATATACCACAATTTATTGATCCATTCATAGGTCAATGGGCACTTGGGCTTCTTCCAAGACTTGGCAATTATGAATTGAACTGCAATGAACAATCTGGTGCAAGTATCTTTATTGTGAAATGATTTTTGGTCTCTGAGATAACATCTAACTCCAGTAAGAGTAGCCCACATCACAAAATCCCAAAACAACAGATGTTGGCATGGATGTGGAGAATAGAAAATACTTTAATATGAATAAAACAAACCAGCAAACCAAAAAGTATGCCAAATATATGAAATGTAGAGGGAAACACATAGTCTATACAAAGA
>CAUYPK010151747.1:0-21433 GCA_963574355.1 Loris lydekkerianus
CCGGGGGCCCCAAGGTTGTGTCGGGGGGCCCCCACTACGGGGGGGGGGGGGTACAAAAACCCCCCCCCCAAAAAAAAACCCAAAAAAAAAAAAAAAAAAAAAAAAAAAAAAAGAAGTAACAGAAAATTTGGCTAAGTGAAAAAAAGACACACTGTTGAAAGAATGAAAAGAACTTTCTAAGTCCCAGTCAAAATTAAGATACGTAGACATATACTTTAGTTGTCGACTAGTGAAATTTCTGTAATTCAGAACAGAGAAAATAATTTTATAAATTTCAAGATAGAAAACCAGCTTAATCATAAAATAAAAAGTTCAGATTCTTACTAGAATTCTCATCTGAAACACTAGAAGTGATAGTATTCTGAATAAAACCTGGATCAAGAGGAAATCATACCTGAAGTTGCAAATTATCTAAAAATGAATAAAAAGGGAATTTTATATTACAAATGATGGGATTATAGTTACAGCTTTACTCAAAGAAAAATGTACTCTAAATGATTTTATTAGATTTTATAAATCAAAATAAACAACATATTCAACCAATGAAACAGAAAAAAAAAAGTAAAAAAAAAAAAAAGGGAGTATACAAATGCTAATATTAAGAGAAAACAGAAATAAACTGCAAAAAGGGAAAAAAAAGGAAATTCTTTGAAAAGACCAAATTTAAAAGTAATACAGCCATTATGGAAAACTGTATAAAGACTCCTAAAAATAGAAAATAAAATTCAGTAATCCCACTACTGAGTATACATACAAAAGAAAGGAAATCAGAATACTGAAAGGGTATCTGCACTTCTGTGCTTATTGTAGCATTATCCGCAATAGCCAAGATATAGAATCAGCCTAAATGCCTGTCAATGAATAAAAAGTGGTATATATTAACATATACAGTGTAATATTATTCAGCCATAAAAACAATAAAATCCTGCCATTTGCAACAACACAGATGGAACTGGAGGTCAGTATGTTAAGTGAAATAAATCAGACACATAAAGACAAATGCCACATGATCTTATTAATATGTGAGAGGTAAAAAGTTGGATGTCATTGAGGTAAAGAGTAGAATGTTGGCTACCAGCAGCTAGGAAGGAAAGATTCAGGGTGGGGGAATGATGAAAGGTTGGATAATGGGTACAAAACTACAGTTAGAAGTAATACAATCTAGAAATTGATAGTATAGTAGGGAAATTATAGTTAACAATACTCCATTGTCTATTTCAAAATAGCTAGAAGGGAAGATTTGGAATGATCACAACACCAAATAAAAAATAAATGAAAAAAAAAATTAGATGTGATAAATATCCTAATCTGATTTGATCATTACAGACTATTTATACAGATATCAAGATACCACAAGTAGCCTAAAAATATGTACAACTATTATATATCAATAAACAATAAGAAAATACCAATGATCCCCTATAAGCATGATTAAAGTGAGTAAAGTTTTAAAATTTGCAATGTTAGAAATGAGAAAAACAGAAAGGATCACATTTGTGGAAGATAGTAAAAAAATAAGATAATATTATGTGCAAATATATAGTTTATATAAATTTAAAATCCAGAGGAAATTAATGATTTCTTAGCAAAATATAACTATTAAAAGTAATAAATGAAGAGGTAAAGAATCTATATGATGAAAATGATAGCATTTTCTTGATGAATATAGAATAAGAGTTAATATTAATATTAAATAAAAGGAGAGAAGGGCCATGTACCTAAAGTTAAAAACCCAATAAAAATGCCAATTCTTCACATATTAACAACTTGAACACAATGCCATTCAGAATCCAAATTATGGATTTATGACAGTGTTTTGGAGAAAATAGTGAATTTGATATTCATATCAAAGCATAAACATCCAAGAACTGCTAAAAAACAAAAACAGTTTATGAAACTAGTGTATGATGCCCCATGATCATATCGATGTGCACAGCTATGATTTAATAAAAATAAATAAATGAATAATAAAAAAAGAATTAATGAGAATTAATGCTACCAAACATTAAAACTTTCTAGAAATCTATTATAATTAAAACAGTATAGTATTGACATAAGAAGTGACAAACAGAATAGAAACTCTGAAGACAAATACAAGTATACACACATAGTTACTATATAAGAAAAGTGGCATTTCAACTGCGTTGGAAATAAGTTATTTATGTAAAAAATGATTGTGGTGAAAATGGCTATTCACCTGGAAGAAAACAAAATAGGACTCCTTTCTTAAACCATAAACAAAATGTAGATTCTAGACAGACTGTAGTTTTAAAAATAAACCAAAAAAGTTTTTTTATTAAAAAATTTTATAGTGTTGGTGAGGAGAGATCTATTTAAGCAAGATAAACCTAGGAGCCATAAAAAAAATGCTACATTTGTCAAAGTAAAAAAAAAAATTAATATTTATAGAATTAAGTGCCATGAACAAGCTCAAAAGATAAATAATAGGCTGGTGAAAACCTATAAATTCATGTGACAAAGTGTTATTATCTTTTATATAAAATACTTACAAATTTATTCTAAAAGAAAGACAAAATAACTAGGAAAATGCCAGGAAGGTTATGTTAACCAGTGTGATGAAAATGTGTCAAACTGTTTATAAAACCAGTGTATGGTGCCCCATGATCACATTAATATACACAGCTATGATTTAATATTAATAAAAAAAAATTTAAAAAAATCATTAAAAACAGAAAGACAAAAACTAAAAATGAGTACAATGTATAAACTAGAAACTCACAAAAGAAGAAATCCAAATAACCAGCACGCATATAAAAAAAAAAATTCAGCCTTACTAATTGAGAAACAGAAAAATGAAACAAATGATTTCATACTGGGAATGTAGATTGTACAACTTTTTCAGAATTTAATTTTAAAATATGTATTAAAATTAAAACTGTTCATATCTTCACATCCAGTCATTCCACTTTAGATTATTCTACAGGAATAAAAGCACAAATTTGTAACAATAAGATACGGACATGGATATTTATTATAGCAACGAAAAAAAAGCTGTAAATAAATGACCAGCGAAAGGAAAATACAGTCCGTCTTCTGTATCCACAGTTCCACATCAATAGATTTAACCAACTAAGGATCAAAAATATTAAAAAAAAAAAAGTGGATGATTGTATCGTACTGAACACATACAGACATTTTTCTTCACAGTATTCCCTAACCAATACAGTATAACAACTACTTCCATAGCATTTTCATTGTATTAGGTATCATAAATAATCTAGAAGCGATTTAAAGTATATAGGAGGATGTGCATTGGTTACATGCAAATGCTACACCATTATATGTAAGGAATTTGAGCACCCATGCATTTTGGTATCTTCAGGGATCCTGGAAACAATCTTCTATGGACACGGATGAATGACTGCAATTGTTACATAATGTGGAAGTTTACACAGCTATTTAACAGACAAGAGTGATGACTTTACTGATGTGTCAATTTGACTAGACCATCATCTTCACTAATATAAATACTGCTGTGAAGGTATTTTACAGATATAATCAAAGCCTTTAATCAGCTAATTTTATATAAGAGAGAATACCCTGAATTAACTGAGTGAACCTTAATGAATTGTTGGAAGGCCTTAAAAGTAGAACTGAGGTCTCTCCCAGAGAGAAAATAAATTCTATCTGTGGACCACAGCTTCAATCAAGTTGGAATTTCATCCTTTTCATGATCTCCCTGAGTGGACTGCCTGTAGAGGACAGCTTTGGACTATGTCCATGGCTTTGAATCTGCATACGATCATTCATATCTGACTGCCTGTGCTACAGATCAAAGTAACTTTTTCATTCTTCACAATCACATAAACCAACTCCTTATAATATTTAGCATGGCTCTCTTAATATTAATAAAACTCCTAGTAGTTATTCTTCTGTGGTTGATCCCTAACTGACACAAGGAGTTATAGGCAAAGGGTATATTCTCTAACTAGAGTGTTACTTATATTAAGTTTAAAAACATGGCTCAGCGCCTGTAGCTCAGTGGCTAGGGAGCTAGCCACATACACTGGTGCTGGTGGGCTCGAACCTGGTCCTGGCCTGCTAAACAAGAATAACAACTACAACCAAAAAATAGCTGGGTGTTGTGGTGGATGCCTGTAATGCCAGCTACTTGGGTGGCTGAAGCAAGAGAATCACTTAAGCCAAGAGTTTGAGTTGCTGTCAGCTGTTAACACCATTGCACTCTACTGAGGGTGACATAGTGAGACTGTCTCAAAAAATAAATAAATAGAAAATAAAAACAAGTTACAGTTGAGTAAACAATGTACACTACTCAGGTGACAGGTGCACTAAAAGCCTAGACTTCTCCACTATATGATTTACCATGCACTGAAAAATAATCTGTACCCCCAAAATCTATCAAAATAATTTTTAAAAGTTATACAGTAATATGTATAATATAATTTTTATAATGATCAATAAAATCTTATGTGTGTATATATATTAATATGAGCATAAAATAGGTATGGAAAGAAGCACACCAAGTGTTAATTAATAATTGCTTACTCATACAGCACAGGAATGATAAAGGGAAAGAATGATAAATTTTCTTCATATACTTCCCTATGTATTTAAATGTTTATAATGGCCGTATACTGATTTCATAATTAAAAGATAAAATTATGTCAGTGATGAAAGGTGTAGGTCCAGTTTCAGTCTTCAGGTGCATGTGAATAACTAGTTCTATCAGCATTATTTGTTAAACAAGGAATTGTTTTTTTGATACAGAGTCTCACTATTTGCACTAGGTAGAGTGCCATGGCATCTTAGCTCAAAGCAACCTCATACTCTTGGGTTTAAGAGATTCTCTTGCCTCAGCCTCCCAAGTAGCTAGGACTAGAGGTGCCAGCCACATCACCTGGCTATTTTTCTTTTGTAGTTGTCACTGTTGTTTAGCAAGCCCGAGCTGGGTTTGAACCCACCAGCCCCAGTGTAAGTGGCTGTTGCCCTAACCACTGAACTATGGGTCCTGAGCCGAAATAAGGAGTCTATAGCCCAGTGAATGTTTTTGTCAGACTTATCAAATGACAATATGTGGATGGGTTCATCTCTACATTCTCCATTCTATTCCATAGATCTATGTATCTATTTTTGTGCCAGTACCATGTTGTTTTGATCACTATAAACTTGTAGTATAACTAAAATCTGGCAATGATTTGTTTTTATTTCTAAGAACTGTATTTGCTATTCAGTTTTTTTTCTGGTTCCATACGAATTAAAGTACTATTTTTTTGAATCCTTTAAAGTATGACATTTGTGTATTGATGGATTAAATCTATAGATTGCTTTGGGTAGTATGGACATTTTAACAACATTGATTCTTCTCAGCCACAAGCATGGTACATTCTTCCATTTGTTAACATCTTCTGCTATTTCCTTTCTCAAGGTTTTATAGTTCTCTTTACAGAGATCTTTCATGTCCTTTGTTAGATGAATTCCCAGGTATTTTGCCTTCTTTGGCACTACTGTAAAAGGGATAGAGTCATTGATTTTATTCTCAGCTTCAATATTGTTGGCATATATATTTGTGGCTATTGATTTTGTATACCAAGACACTCCTATGTTCCTTGATCACTTCTAAGAGCTTTGTAGTTCAGTCCCTGGGATTTTCCTGGTGTAAGATAATGTCATCTGCAAAGAGTAGAAGTTTGACCTCCTTTGTCCCCATCTGAATACCATTGATCTCCTTCTCTTGCCTGATTGTGATAGTTAGTACTTCCAACACAATGTAGAATAGAGGTGGTGACAGTGGCCATCCTTGTCTAGCTTCAGACTTGAGTGGAAATCCTTTGAGTTTTAATCCATGCAATATGATATTCGCTGTGGGTTTGCTGTGGATGGCCTCAATTAATTTAAGAAATGTTCCACCTAAGTCTATTTTCTTGAGTGTTTTGATCATGAAAGGATGGGAGATATTATTAAAAAGCCATTTGGTCATGGGGAAGGAAGCCAACTGGAGCCAGCTTTCTACAGAGTCTGTCCAGAGGGAGAGATAATGGACATAATGAACTGAATGAAGGTCAAGGTCAGGAGCTGAGCTATGAAAGAAGTTTTGTGCATCTACATCATCCCTGCTGAGGCAACCTGTGACTCCAAAGAAATAAATTCCATGTACAAAACCCATCACTAAGAGGACAGGAGGCCTCTCCCCTGAGAGACTGGCTCACTGTGTGCTACCTACAAGCAAGCAGTGCCAAAAGACTTTATTTTACTCCCTGGGAGAGAGTCGCTAAATACTGGGCCTCCTTCTCCAGAAAGATCCCACCTGTGAGCCTAGGTACTCTCCTTCCCAGCATAAAATTAAGCAAATATTTTCCCTACAATTCTGAAATCCCAGTCCAGCCTTTCCCTCTCACCTGCCGGTAAGAAAGCATTTCCCCAGCAGAGCCCAGAGTGTTTGATAATTCCTTCAGAGGCCTGGGCATTGTGTGAGCTATTATACAAATATGTGGAAACAGTGACTTGAGTGGAAATTGGGGGGAGGGGGACGGGGAGAATGGGATAAATGGGAGACAGAAAAGCACCACACCATGACAGTACATTGTGGGTGGCAGGGCTCATGCCCCAGGTCAGACTTTAGAGAAACACTTTCCCAATTCTGTTGAACACCAGAGGGATCCAGGCTTCAGCCCCTGGGAGTTTCTGGTATGGCATGTGGATGGAGCAGAGGTTCAGACAGTGTGGAGAAGAAAAATACACCATAATGGTGCCTGCCAGTGGGTGGAGGTGCTCAAACCCCAGGACAGACTCTGGTGGAACATTTCCCAGATTTGTTGAGCACTGGAGGGAGGCAGGCTTCAGTCTCTCGGAGATGTTGGTGGGAAGGAGTTGTAGGGGAGGAGTAACGGACTCCCCTTTGTCTCTGGCAGGTGCATGTTTCTGGTGCCATTGCTCAATGGAGGCTTTGTCTCTGGAAGGTGCATGTTTCTGGTGCCATTGCTCAATGGAGGGAGCCAAGCCACAGACCCACAGGGTTACCAGTGGTGTTGTGTGGCTGTGGCACAAGGCTGAGATGGAGGCACCAACTCCTCTGGAATGACTCATTGGGTAGGCATTCTTGACTCCATTTGAGTACTGGAGGGAGCCACACTCCAGCCTCTTGCGTTTTGGGGACAGAGCTGCCTGTGGATCCCTGCTGTCAGGTTGCTGGAGACATACTAAACTCACCCAGTTGAGCAGTGATTGTGTTATCGGGGACAATTGTATTGAAACTCTTGACTTAGGCTGTCCAAGCTGGGATCCTCCAAGGTTGAGCCATGGTTGTATTGTAGTGGAAGGGACTGATTCTCTTCCTACAGTTGCTGCTGATAGAGGGAGTTGTGTCTCAGTAACTTGTATCCCTCTTCAGCTGAGATTTCAGCCTAAATTTGCAACTCATTAGGATTGGATAGAGGCTAGCTGACTATAAGAAAGAGCCAGCTAGGCTTATCACACCATTCAGGTGCCCAGAGTCTCTGACTGCAAGTATGAAAGGGACCTTTGTAAAACTGCAGGGGAAAACTGACAATCACCATTCCTATCTCTTTGTTAAAGAGCTGGTTAAGAACAATTCCTAGAGTCTTCAGTCTAATCTCACCCTACCAGTTTTGCTAACCAAACTGTATAAAATAATCATGGGGAAGAACCAGAAGAAGAACTCTGGCAACACGAATAATAAGTTGATCAACTCCCTCAAAAAATGACAAAAGAATGCCAGAGGTGGAGGGTTCAAACCCAGCCATGGCCAAAATCTGAAAAAAAAAATAAAGGACAAAAGATACATCAGAAGATGCCATTCATAAACAAATGGCTGAAATGTCAGAAATAAAATTCAGAATATGAATGGCAAATAAGGAAGAAAAATTGAAACAGTTGTTCAAAAGTTGGCTCAAGAAATTAAGATATTCAAAGACTAAATCACCAACAATATGGACATAATGAGAAAAGAGATAGCAGAGCTCAAGGAAATGAAAAAAAATTATTTGAGGAGCTTTGAAATACAGTAGAATCCCTCACTAACCGAATTTTGAGCAGGCAAAAGAAAAGATCTCTGAAATTGAACACAAGGCTTTTGAATGATCCCAAGCATTCAAAGAGGCAGAAAATTGGAAAGTAAAAATAGATCAATCACTGAGAGAGTTGCGAGATCACTCTAAAAGATCAAACATTCATTTAATAGGAATTCCTTAAGGAGAAGAGAATGGTCCTAAAGGCACAGATGATCTACTCCAAGAGATTATGGAGGAGAACTTCCCAAGCATGGCAAGAGATACTAAAATTCAGATAGCAGACAGTTTCAGAACCCCAGCAAGACTCAATCCAAATAAAGCATCCCCAAGACACATTGTAATTAACTTTGCCAAAGTTTATATGAAGCAGAAAATTCTGCAAGCATACAGATGTAAGAAAAGCATTACCTAAAAGGCAAGAAATATTGGAAGGGCTGGAGATCTCTCAGCTGATACTTTCAAGCCAGAACAGAATAATCATCAACCTTTAATTTTTCTAAAACAAAACAACTTTCAGCCCAGGATCCTGTATCCAGCTAAACAGAATTTCATTTGTGATGGAGACATCAAATACTTCACTGACATACACATGTTGAGGAAATTTACCATAACTAACCCAGCTCTCCAAGATATGCTCAGATTCATTTTCCATAATGACCAGTATAATGGTCTACCACCAAAGTAAAATCATACAGAAATTATTGAGCAAAACTTAACATCCACAATGGTGAAACAATTAAAAATATCCACTGCACATTTAAAAAATATGACACCTAAAACACTACCATGCCTATCCACTCTCTCAATTAATGTGAGTGGCTTAAGTTGTCCTCTAAAGAGGCACAGGTTGGCTGGCTGGATGCAAAAACTCAGGCCAGATATCTGTTGCATAAAACAGATTCATCCTACCTTAAAGGATAAAAAAAGACTCAGGGTGAAAGGATCAACATCAATAATATAGGCAAATGGAATTTATGAAAAAGCTTGGATTGCAATATTACTTGAAGATACAATAGATTTTAAATTGACAAAGTTAAAGAAAGATAAGGACAGACAATACACACTTGTCAAGGAAAAGAGTCAACATGAAGAGCTTTCAATATTTAACATTTATGCAGCGTAACAGAATGCTCCTCAATTTATAAACCAAACCTGAAAAGAAATGAACAATTTGATATCTTCTTGCACTAAATAGTTGCAGATTTTAACACCTCTTTGGCTATTTTGGATAGATCTTCCAAGAAGAAACTAAACAAATAAATAATGGACTTAACCTTAGAATGAATGGACTTAACAGACATCTACAGAACATTTCATCCTAATAAAACTGAATACACATTCTTTTCATCACCCCATGGATTATCCTCCAAATTTGACCATATTTTAGGACACAAGACTATCCTTAGCAAATTTAAATGAATAGAAATCATTCCCCACATCTTAGAACATCATGGAATAAAAGTTGAACTCAACAGCAAAAGGAATCTTCATACTCAGTCATGTTAACTAAATAACCTTATGCTGAATGATAGCTGAGTCAAAGATGAGATTAAGAAGGAAATCACCCAATTTCTGAAACAGAATAATAACGAACACAAAAGTGATCAATACCTGAGGGGAGGGGGAAAGATGGCCAACTAGAGCCAGCTACCAACAGAAGCTCCCATCCAGAGGGAGGGATAATGGTCAGAATGAACCAAATAAAGCTGAAGGTTGGGAGCTGAACTGAGAAAGAAGATTGATAAGTGTATGTCATTCCTGCTGAGGCAAGCTGAGACTCCAAGGAAGCAAATTTCAGGTACAAAAACCATCCCAAAGAGGACAAGAATCCATCCCCTCCCTCGAGAGAGAGTCACTGTGTGTTCTCTATAAGTGAGCAGTGAACAGAATACCTCTTGTTTCACCCCATGGGAGAGAGCCACTGAAGGTTGGGACTTCTTCTCCAGAGAGATTCTGCTGTGAGCCTAGGCATGCTGTTGCTCAGCATAAAAGTTGAAGAAATATTTTCCCTGCCATTCTGAACTCCCAGTCCACTCTAGCCCCCTTGCCTGGCAGTCTGGAAGTCTACCCACTGCAGAGCCCAGAGTGTCTAAGTTTCCCTCCTAGGGCTGGGCATTGCATGGGCCATGGGATAGTTCTGCTGAAACTGTGACTCAAGTAAAAGTAGAGAGAGACACAGAGGGAGGAGGACTGGCCTGGTGCTACATAATTGCCTAGCAGAGGCACGGGTATCCACACAGCAGCAGCACCTGCGAAGCAGTGGCAGCAATAGTGGTGTGCTCCATGCTCCTGCCAAGGTGTATTTTTGAAGAGGAAACCTCCCCAATAATGTAGAATGCTGGAGGAAGTCAGACCTTGCCCTGTAGGCATACCAGAGGAGGAGTGCAGTTGGGGCAGAGGCACAGTCTCTGAGGGAGAAAAATACACACTGTCACAATAACCCCTGGCTTGGAACAGATTCAGGAGAAACACTCCTGAGTATCCAATAAGCACCAGAGGGAGTCAGACTTGAGCTCCCCCTGCCTGCTGGTGATAGAGGGTGCCAGCCTGGCCGAGGAGGCCTTGACTCCCCTTTGACAATAGCAGGTGCAAATTCTTGGCAAATATGTCATTGGAACTGGGCTGCAGCCCTGAGGGGGTACCAGTGGGTGGGTGGGGCTGAGTTACAATGCGGAGAAGGAGGCACCAACCACCCTAGACTAAGTGTTTCTTTTCCTCTTTTTTTTTAATTAAATCATTACTGAGTACATTAATGCCTTTGTGGGGTATAATATGCTTATTTTTATATACAAGTTTGAATGCTTAAATCAAACTGGTTAACATAGCCTCACCTCAATTACCTATTGTGTTAAGACATTTATAATCTACTCTTAATAGATTTGACATGTACCCGTGCAATCTACACCATAGATGAGCTTCCTCCAATTACCTTTCCTCCACCCAACCTCACTCATAGCCTCACCCTCATTCTCCCTCCTTCATCCTGGACTATAGTTGTGTTTTATCGTTCATATGCAAGTGTGAGTAATAATATATTTGTTTCATAATAGTACTGGGTACATTGGAAAATTTTTCCTCCATTTGTGAGATAATTTACTAAGAAGAATATGTTCCAGCTTTATCCAGGTAAACACAGAAGAGGTAAAGTCTCCATCATTTTTAAGGCTGCATAATATTCCATGGTATACATATACCACAATTTGTTAATTCCTTCATTTGAGCTTCTTCCATGACTTGGCAATTATGAATTAGGCTGCAATAAACATTCTGGGGCAAATGTCTTTGTTATGAAATGATTTCTGGTCTTCTGGATATATACCTAGTAGAATTTCAGGATCAAATGGCAGGTCTACTTTTAATTCCCTATGTGTTCCCCAAACTTGTTTCCAAAAGAAATGTATCAGCTTACATTCCCACCAGTAGTGCATAAGTGTTCCCTTTTCCCCACTGAACTAACTCTTGCTGGATGGGCCTTTCTGATTCCATGGAGCACTGGAGAGAGTCACACTGGAGCTGCCATCAGAATCCTGCTGTCTGTTTGCTGGAGACCTTTTGAAGTCTCCCACTTGAACATTGAGTGCCACCTGGATCAATTTGTTTGGAACTTTTGACCTGGGCTGGCCACCCAGGCACCCACTAAGTTTGAACCCTGGTTGAGTTGTAGTGGGAGGGAATGATTCTCAGCTTCTAGTTGTTGCTGGTGGGGTGTCGTAGTTGCTTGTATCTCTCCCCAGCTGAGATTTCAGCACAAAGCTGCCAATTTACTATGATTGGACAGAGGCTGGCTGAATACAAGACAGAGTCACTTAGCCCCATAACACAAATCAGGTCCCCAGAGTCTCAGGCTGCCAGACTGAAAGGGACCTTGTTAAAGCTATAGGGGAAAAGCCACAGTAACCAATCTCAGCTCTTTGGTAAAGGGCTGGTTGACTATAACTCCTGGAGCCCTGAATCCAATTTCACCTTACCAGATTCTCTAGCCACTCTGTGAAAAAGAATCATGTGGAGGAACAAGTGGAAAAACTCTGGCAACATGATCAAAGTAGATCAACTCCCACAAGGAATGACGAAGGGGATGCAACAGAAGATGCTATTCATAAACAAATAGCTGAAGTTTCAGGAATAGAATTCAGAATATGGATGGCAAATAATATTAACAGAATTGAAATAAAGAAGAAAGTAGAAATTAAAGGAGTAATTCAAAAGGCATCTCAAGAAATCAATGAATTTAGAAACAAAATCTCCAAGGATTTGGACATCATGTAAAAAAAAATGAGAAAATTATTTGAGGAGCTTAGAAATACAGTAGAGTCCCCCGGTAATAGAGTAGAAAGGGCAGAAGAAAGGATATCTGAAGTTAAAGACAAAGCTTTTGAATGCTCCCAAATGCTCAAAGAGGCAGAGAAGTGGAGAGAAAAAACGGATCATTCCCTGAGAGAGTTGTGGGACCACTCCAAAAGAACAAACATTTGCCTTACAGGTTTTCCTGAAGGAAAAGAGAATGGTCCTAAAGGATCTGATTCTCTACTCCAAGATATAATGGAGGAGAATTTCCCAAGCATTGCAAGAGATATAAAAACTCAGCAGAAAGTTTCAGAAACCCAGCATGACTCAATCCAAATAAAGCATCTCCTAGACACACTGAGATTAACTTTGCCAAAGTTAACATGAAGGAAAAAATTCTGCAGGCAGCCAAGACATAAGAAAAGTAGAACCTACAAGGGGAAGAATATTAGAATGAGTGCAGATCTCTCAGCTGAAATTTTTCAAGCCATAATAGGATGATCATCAACCTTCAATCTCCTAAAACAAAACAACTTTGTAGCCCAGGATCCTGTATCCAGATACACTGAGTTTCATTTGTGATGGAGTAATCAAATAATTTACCAACCTACACATGTTGAAGAAATTTGCCAAACTAGCTCTCTAGGATATTATCAGACCCATCCTCCATAATGTTCAGCTTAATGGTCTATCACCAAAGTAAACTCACCCAGAAAGCCTTAAACAAAACCTAACATCCACAGTATTGAAAGGATTAAGAATATACACTGGAAACTTAAAAAATGACAATGAAAATACTACTATGGTTACCAATATTCTCAATTAATGTGAATGGTTTAAATTGTGCTCTAAAGAAGCAAAGGTTGGCTAACTGGAAACAAAAACTCAAGCCAGATATCTGTTGCACACAAGAACCTTACCTTGAAGGACAAAAGTAGACTCAGGGTGAAGATATGGATATCTATAATTCAGACAAATGGAAATAAGAAAAAAAGCAGTGGTTGCAATGTTATTAGCATATACAATAGCCTTTTAACCAACAATGGTAACACAAGATAAAGATGGTCACTTCATATTTGTCAAGGGAAACGCTCAACATGAAGAGATTTCAATTATTTAATTTTATGTACCCTACCGGAATGCTCCTCAATTTACAAAGGAAAACCTAACAGACATGAATGATTTGATATCTTTCTGCACTATAATAGAGATGTTTAACACCCCTTTGCCAATGTTGGATAGATCCTCCAAGAACAAACTAAATAAATATTGGACTTAAACTTGACCCTACAATAAATGGACTTAACAGTCATTTACAAGACATTTCATCCTAATACAAATAAATATGCATTCTTCTCATCAGTTCAAGGAGCACCCCCCAAAATTGATCATATCTTAGAACACAAGCCTGACCTCAGCAAATTCAAAATATGAGAAATTATTCCCTGTATTTTCTCAGACTATCACAGAATAAAAGGTGAACTCAAGAGCAACATACTCAAATACTCTTCATACTCAAACTAAACCATGGAAACTAAATAACCTTATGCTAAATGATAGCTGGGTGAAAGATGATATTAAGAAGGATATCATGAAATTTTTGGAACAAAATGACAGTGAAGACATGAATTATCAAAACCTGTAGGATACTGCAAAGGCAATACAAAGAGGGAAATTTACAGCATTGTAAGCCTTCCTAATAAGAACAGAAAGAGTCATCTAAAGCATCTTATAGATGCCCTGAGTGAATATTTTATGAGGAGGACACACCCCCTGGCAATTGAAGCAACACCAAAAATATATTCTGGGATCTGATCAAACTAAAAAGCTTCTACAAAGCCAAGAACAAAGTGAGTAAAGCATCAAGAGCCCTCAGAATGGGAGATAATATTTGCAGGTTATGTTTCTGACAAAGGTTTGATAACACTGAAATAAATCTGCAAGAAAGGCAACTTTATACACCAAACTTTGTCACAAAGCAAATTGTCTAATTTAGAATGTTGCATTTTTAGAAGTTCGATACTTCTGCTTCTAATTCACAAAATCTTGATAGAATTCCTCCTCTAGATAAGCATCTCACTTTCATATGCAATAAGAACTGCATATGAGAAGCATCCATTGAGAAACATAATTCTGCAAATATTCTTGATTGCAATTACCTGCTTTTTTAAAAAAATAATTTTAACAGTGTCATCTAGGACCTTTGTAATTCAGGCACTAATAATTTTGATGTTAGCACTTCTCTATGTAGAAAACACTGTGTATACATAACTTTTGGATGTTTTTGCACAAGTGATTCTTTTTACAACTCTGGGTATAGATGGGGCTACATCTGTACAAATACTTTTTCAGGAATCCCAAAAAACGTTATTAGAATTAAATTAATTATCAATAAAATAGAAAATATCTTGGACCTTTGTTGTTATTTGGAGTGATCAACAAAATAAAAACTGTTCTATGATTTCTTTTTTAAGGACAAATCCACTAAATGCTAAAAGTTGGGTTCAACCATTGATATCAGTAGATTCATCCACTGAATTGGAAACAAGTTTACTTCTGTCAGGTGACATATTACCAGAAATTCTATATTTTCAGATAAATTCTTAACACACTGAGAAAATGTATTATCTGAAAGCAGAATTTTTAAAATTTCCTTTTCATATTCTTCTCCAAACATTGTTTTTATAATTGCACAGCACGCTGGTAAAATAATCGAGTCTACAATTGTATGAGATTTTATTTTCCTAGCTATGATTTCTCCAACTGCATAATACACTTCTTGTGCTTTATCTGATATTGTTGCATATTTGGTCCATTTTTTTTTGTTTAGTATTACTATGTACATGCCTTTTGAAATATTCCACTGGCCTTTCAGACAGGTGGGTATGTCTGGATTGTAAACATCTCTTTTATTTGCTAGAAATCAGAGCCTTCTTTGTTAATATTTAGCCACAAATTACACATGTGGGACACGGTGGACTTCCTTTATTACATATGAAACTGAGTGATAAATAATCTTCATTATACTGACAACTAATTGTTTTTAATATAGTTTCCGATGTACTAGATGAAGCTGTGTTCAACACACTAGCATTGTCTTCTAATTTTTGTTTCTTTACTAAAAACTTGTCCATTTTAATTGAACACTATTTCATAAACATAAAAAAAAATAGTAAAAATAAGGAAATAAACAACTCATACTTTTAAAAACAAAATACAGGTAGGTATTAATTTAACATATTTGGAAAATTTTTAAAATAAGGATTTGCAAAGTAATTGTATCCAACTAATTCACTAGAAAGAACTACTTCAACTCTAGACAGAATTGTATAACACATTCAGTATAAGCTGTAACGCTTTACTACTTCAGGCACAATGAAAAGTTACTGAGTCATATGACTTGATTCATTTTGGATGATTTCAACACATATCTGTGTTCATAATCAAATCATTGTCAAATGCACCATCTACGGATGTGTTGCAAAACTTAACTTTTCAAGCCATACACACCCACATTCAAAATAAGCTGGTATTTATTTATTATAACAAAATTTTTATTTATTATAACAATGATATACTCATATAATCAATTTAAAGATATTTTAATTTTAGTACATGTACTTACTGTGCTTTGAAGTTCCAAAAATAATTTAATTAATTAGCTTTAAAAAAATTTTGTGGCATACCTAAGATCCTGCCATGGCACACCAGTGTGCTAGGGTACACCAGTGTGTTGTGGCATACTGGCTGAAAGTCACTGGACTATTTCTTGAAAACAATTTGATTCCAATGAGACTCAATATGTAAGCCATCAATATGCACTTTACTTAATATTTGAGATGAAGGCCAGGATTAAATGGGCATTTTTGACCATCCCTCCTTACTTCTGGACCGTTTCAAAAGCAAACATGGAAGGATAGGACAGCACTTTTGCACCAAGATTTGATGAGTAGGCCTATTTTTCTAGAGACAGTTTCTGTCAACTTGACCATACAGATGTTTTAAGGTAAAATTTCACTTCCATAAGAGACTGCCAAGACAGACACTGTGTTTTCTCAGAATTAGAAATAAAGTTTTGAGAATGGTGGGAAGACGACTGACTAGAAGTAGCTTTCTCCAGAGGCTCATGCCCAAAGGGAGATATATTAGACTGAAGTGGATGGAAACCAAATGAGAGCTCTGCACTGAGAGGACTGAATGAGGTACATATCACCCAGGCTGAACCAAATGGCAGAAATAAGAAAGTGGAAGAAAAACAACAGTATGAGCCCACCTCCCAGAGAAGACCCTGCCCCCAACAGGAGCTCCATCTTGGGTGACCAGTCAGCCAGAAAACTGGGTTCTAAAGTCTTCTGACCTTATCCCATGGGAGAGCAGTTGCCAAGTCCCAGTTCTCCTTCATTATTATTGAGGTCCCACCACTGAGACTGGGCCCCATTAGGTCTGGCATAAGAGACCAAATATTTTTCCTGCAATCCTGAGCACCTAGATCATTCTTCCCCCACCCTAGCTACTGGAATGACTGCACCCTGAAGAGTCCAGAGTGTTTGATGAGCTCACTGGGAAGACAGGGGAGTCTGCCAGGTGCCCAACTGCAGCATGAGAGCAGTAGCACAGCAGTCCAAGCTTTTGTGCAGAGAAGGTGCACTACTCATCTCCAGCTCCTCAGAAATTCTCAGGCATCTCTGTTTTCTTCCCTTCAGGACAACTTCTGAGCTCCATTGGGTGGGTAGAGCTAGTGAGTAAACTACTGTGACTTGTGACTAACGTTTGGATCTGCCTCCTTCACTAGGTATGGCTCTCTGAGTTTGATTGGATGGGCAGGAGGGTGTCCAAGTGACCTTGGGCTGAACATTGGACCTCTGGCCTCATCAGGCAAGACTCTCTGAGCTCAATTAGGTGGGCAGGGCTGAGGTTTAAGCATATTTGAACTGAACTTTGGGTCTCTGGCCTCCACCAGGTGTGGCTCTCTGAGCTCAATAAGGTGAGTGAGGCCAGGTTTAAGTGACTTTGAACTGAACTTTGGACCTCTGGCCTCCACCAGGTGGGATTCTATGAGCCAAATTGGGTGGGCAGAGCTGAGGTTTAAGCGACTTTGTATTGAACTTTGGATTAACACTTTCCACTGGGTAGAGGCTCTCTGAGCTCAAGTGGAATTAACATGTAAATAAAGAGAAAAAGAGGAAGAGGCTAAAAATACTCATGAGAAGGCATCAGGTAAAGAACTCTGGCAACGTGAAAAATCAGGGCAGATCAATGCATCCTAGGGACGTCAAAGAAAATGCAACAGAGAATCCCATCCACAGAGAAATTGTTGAAATATCTGAAACAAAATTTAAAATACTATGGCAAATAGAATAATAGTCGTGGAAAAAAAGATGAAAACACAGAAACAAAAAACAGTTCAGAAGTTATCTCAAGAAATTAATGAATTCAAAGACAAAGTCACCAAGGATATTGACTTAATGAGGAAAGATATAGTAAAGGTTAAGGAATTGAAAAAGGTATTTGAAGAGCTTGAAAATACAGGAGACTCCCTCAGAAATAGAGTTGAGTAGTGCAAAGAAAGAATCTCAGATAAAGAAGACAAGACTTTTGAACTATCCCAAGCATTCAAAGATGCAGAAAAATGGAGAAAAAAGAACAGAATATTCCCTGAGAGAGTTATGGGATCATTCCAAGAAATCAAACATTTGAATTATAGGGATTCCTGAAGGAGAAGAGGATGGTCCCATAGGCACAAATTCTCTGCTTTAAGACATTATGGCAGAGAATTTCCCAAGTATTGCAAGAGACAGAGAAATTCAGACAGTAGATATTTTCAGAACACCAGCATGACTCAATCCAAACAAAGCATCTCCTAGACACATTTTAATTAATTTTTCCAATATTAATATAAGGAGAAACTTCTGCAAGCAGCCAGGCATAATAAAACAGTAATACTTACAAAGGGAAAAGTATAGGGATGACTTTAAATCTTTCAGCCAAGAATGGTCATCGACCTTCAACCTTCTTAAAGAAAACAATTTCCGGTCTAGGATCCTATATTCTGCTAAACTTAGTTTCATTTCTGAAGGAGAAATCAAATATTTCATTGACATCCACATGCTGAGGAAACTTGCCATGACTCAACCAGCTCCACAGGAAATACTCAGACCCATTCTTCATAACAAGCAACTGGTGGGTACACCATAAAAGTAAACCTACTCAGAAATTAAAGAACAAAGCCTAGCTTCCACAATGGTTAGAGGCAGAACATTAAGCTCTGGACATCTGAAAAACAAGATGGCCAAAACTCTGCCACATCTATCAATTTTCTCAATTCATGTAAATGGTTTGAATTCTTCTTTAAAGAGGCATAGGCTGGCCAACTGGATATAAAAACTCAAGCCAGATATCTTTTGCCTACAACAAACCTTGCCTCAAATGATAAATCAAGATTCAGGGTGAAGGGATGGGCAACAATATTCCAGAAAAGTGGACAGCAGAAAAAATCTGGGGTTGCAGGAGCAGAGACAAAATGGCTGACTGAAGCCAGCTTTCCACAGAGGCTCCCATCCAGAAGGAGAGTTAAAGGACAAAAATTTAGCAAGTAACCTGGTAGATTTGAACTGCATCAAGAGAGAAGGTTGAAGAATGCACATCAACCCCACTGAGGTGAGCTGCGACCACAAGGATACAAACAAAAGGCAGGATCCATCACCAAGTGGACGGGAATCCCTTCCCTCATGAGAATGGCTCAGAGCGCCCCACAAACAAATGGGCAGAGTTCAAAGGTCCACCCACTATACTCAACGGGACAGACCCTCTAAAAACTGGACCCACCTCCCCTACTAATGTGCCATCGCATTCTCCTGCCAGGCATAAAACTGTAAAAAAACTGTATATATTTTCTACCTGCAATCTGAGCTCCCAGAGCTCTCCTCCACTCTCACTCTGAGGTCTGAAAGCCTGTCCCCCAGGAGTTCAGATTCTTGGGTGATTTCTCAAGGGGTGTGGACAGTGCCTAAACTGCAGCTGGTCAGTGCTGACTCTGGGGCACGTGAGTGAGGACAGGATAGTCACCTGAGAGGGAACCACACCCAGAGCAGCAGATCCCTGAGGAACGGAGCAGCAACCATTTTTAAGCAGCAATACGGCCAGGCATAAAACTGTGTAAAACTGTATATATTCTCTACCTGCAAATCTGAGCTCCCAGCCCTCCCCTCCATTCTCACTCTGAGGTCTGGAGGCTTGTCCCCCAGGAGTTCAGATTCTAGGGTTAATTCTTGAGGGGTGTGGACAGTTTAGGCACTGATCAGCGCTGACTCTGGGGCATGGGAACAAGGATAGGATGGTCAGCTGAGAGGGAACCACACCAGAGCAGCAGTTCCCCAAGGCTTGGAGCAGCAGCCACCTTTTAGCAGCAACATGCCCAGGCATAAAACTGTGTAAAACTATATATATTCTCTACCTGCAACTCTGAGCTCCTAGCACTCCCCTCCACTCTCACTCTGAGGTCTGGAAGCCTGACCACAGGAATCCAGATTCTTGGGTAATTTCTCAAGGGGTGTGGACGGTGCCTAAACTGCAGCTGGCTAGTGCTGACACTGGGGCATGGGAGCGAGGAGAGGACAGTTGGCTGAGAGGGAACCACACAAGAGCAGCAGTGCCCTAAGGCTCAGAGCAGCAGCTGTCTTTTAGAAGCAATATGGCTCACTCTGGGATATTCTGAAGCTACACCCCCGTCTCCCTGGGCAACAACCCTTGAGTAAAGGATTTGCCTGAGGCGGTACTGACTCACAGACCCGGGAAGCTCCCAGGGTGGGGTTGACCCAGAGGACCGCTTTCATCAGCCTAAGACGCACCTGGACACCTGGCCCTGAGGGGATCGTCAGCCTAAAGACAAAGGAAGGCAGCAGGATAAAACTGAGAGATAACCAAATACAAACCTGCAGGAGAAAAACAGGGCTTTGGAACTCAAAACAGCTTCTCTTCTGCAGGGGAATCCAGCAGGAACAGAAACAAAATCCCACAAAGTTGTTCTGTTCTGGTCTGTCAGTAACATCAATTGGGGGGGGGGTGGACCTGAGTGAACACCCCACAACCTTCATCAAGCGTCCGAGGCTGTCAGACTTCATCTCCTGCTAGATAGAGGCAGATTGCAGAGGCCTGGCAGATTTCCTTGTGATTCAGGCAGGTGCAAACCGCTGGAGTATATGTTCACTACAAGCAACTGGGTCATCCAACTGCAGGGCTATCAGTGACTGAGTGTGACAGAGGTGTAAGGTGGGGAAGGAGACATCAACCTTCCCAGACTGATCTTTTGGCTGGGTGGCTCCTCCTGACTACACGCATCACTAGAGCGAGCCATATCAGAGTAGTCACCAGACTCCTGTGATCTAGTTCCCAGAGACCTCTTAAACTCTCCCATCCAAGACATGTGCTGACTGAGACAATTGATTTGGAGCTTTTGAACTGAGCCAACCACCTGAGGATTATTCAGGGGGTGATCTGGGTGAGTGGTTGTAGGGAGGTTTGATTTTTCTTTTCAAATTGTTGCCTATGGTGGGAGTGATGACTTAATTGCTGGTATTTCTCCACAGCTGAGACTTCAACCCAGAGTAACTCTTCACTAGGGTTGAACAGAAACCAGCTGAAAACAAGACAGAACCACTTAGCCCCTCTACACCAAACAGGGCCCCAGTTTCTCAGGCCACAGCAACGTGTGGGTCCTCAACAAAGCTCCAGGGAAAAAATCAAAGGGAGTAAAACAATCATGGGGAGGAATGACTGGAAAAACTCTGATAACATGAATAACCAGAATAAATCAACCCCCCCCCAAGAAAAAATATGGCAGATTTAATTGAAGAACCCATTCATAAACAACTGGCTGAGATGTCAGAAATTGAAATCAGACTTTGGATTGCAAACAAGATTAATACAGTGGAGGGAAATTTGGAATTAGAACTTCGAGGAACAATTCAAAAGTTGGAATTAGGAAATCGAGAAGAAATTCAAAAGTTGTTTGAAAAATTTAATGAATTTAAAGACAAAACAACCAAAGACTTAGACACACTGAAGCAAGAAATTGCAGCCCTCAAAGATCTGAAAAACACAGTAGAATCCCTCAGTAACAGAGTGGAACGAGCAGAAGAAAG